>JAREIK010011768.1:0-26839 GCA_029783825.1 Sapria himalayana
GTGTGTATATAACACATAATATTATTATTTTATTATATATCTAACTATAAAATAGGTTTCATAAACATAACTATATATAAATATAACATATTATATATATATAATATACATATATCTATCTATCTATATATCAATATATTTCTATCATAATTTTATAAGATACATTCAATATACATGTCCATGTATTTCAAATATAATTAGTATTATACAATAACATTATAGACATATTTTACACAAATAAAGATATATTGACTTTATGATAGGATTTTAAAATGTATCTTTGAAATTTGGAATTCATCATTATGAAATACACGTCTAATAAATTTTGCATTATGAAAATATCTATTTTCCCATAATGCCGTGCCTACCAATAAGTATAATTAAATTAATATTTGTACCTTTATTTATACATGGCTTTATGTATAGGGAAAACCACACTCTTATAAAAATGGCGATGGTTTTTAATCTGTAAATTTAAAGTATAGTCACATTAATATCTTTAATGTCAATTATTTCTGTAAACATTTATTGACTGGTTTTCAATTTAGTTCAAATTAAAATGTATAGGCGTTATGTATACAGATACAATTTACAAGACATTTAAATACATGTATATTTGACTATATTTAATTACTATGTTTAATTAATCCACATGGGCTCTCTTATAAATACCCTAGCATTGACTATCAATATGATTCATACGAATTAAATATAAGATATCCAGTTACTACATACATTATTCCTACATGAATTGATGTCGATGATTTTTTGATGGGTTTGAGATGTTCCACCTATATGGAGCGATCTAAAATTTTATTACCGCTATAGCCATTAACTCATAAATTGTATACCCATGGACTTGATACTGTTTACTTATTGTAAGCTAACCATTGAATTGTTTACTTGAGTAAACACTAGAAACATTTACTTATTGTAGCTTAGATATGAAGAAACTTTTGATAATTAATCCAAATAATCAATATCTATAAAATGATACTCTAGATATATATAATTCCACATCACAACTATAAAATTGTGGGTGTTTGAGAATCATTCTCTTTGGCACACATTACATTCCTTCACTACCTTCAAGCTATCCTTGGAGTCCAAGGTGCTAAACCTCTTCAGTTCACTAACATGTTCTTCACATATTTCACTATCTTGGATTGTCTCAGCCCTTGTTTTCTAAATAATTACAAAGCTTTATCTTTCTCTAGTTCTAAAGCTATATCAATAATTTTTTTCATATATGACTGCTTCATAAATACACATCTAATTCAATTTTTAGCCATTTTCCAAAAGGTCAATTTTTTTTCATTTGTGTTATTCATATTTGAAAACTTTTACTAAGTTCTCATATTAGTATATATTAAGCAACAAGCACACTAGCTTAAGTTAATCTTAAAACTCATGTCCTTTTCTCTTAATGAGATGCTTGAAATTATTAAAACAGTACTATAGCTTATAAATTATGCAACTATTTTTTTTAAGCATCAGTTAATTTTTTCCCTCAGATTTAGTTTTCCTATTATCATAATTTCTTATATAAATTTTTAGTTCTTTTCTATTCAACCATTACTACAAATGTCTTGCTTGATCTCTTACTAATTTTCACAAATACTCATTAGTTAGCTGCATCATTTCTTTCATAATAGGCATTACTCTATTATTCCTCTCTCTTCTCTCATCTATCTCTCTCTCTCTCTCTCTCTCTCTCTCTCTCTCTCTCTCTCTCTCTCTCTCTGTCTCTCTCTATCATTTCTCTCCTCTCCTCTCTCTCCATCTCTCTTCCTCTCTCTCTCCATCTCTCTCTCTATATCTCCCTCTCCATCTCTCTATCCCTCTCCATCTCTCTATCCCTCTCCATCTCTCTATCCCTCCCATCTATCTATCCCTCTCCATCTTTCTATCCCTCTCTCATCTCTCTATCCCTCTCCATCTCTCTCTCTCTCTCATCTCTCTCTCTCTCTCTCTCATCATTCTCTCTCTCTCTCTCTCCATCTTTCTCTCCATTTTTTTCTCTCTCTCTCCATCTCTCTCTGTCTCCATCTCTATCTCTCTCTCTCACTCTCTCAAATTGTCTCTCGCTCTCTCCATCTCTCTCTCCATCTTTCTATCTCTCTCCATCTCTCTCTCCTTCTCCTCTCTCTCTCTCTCCCTAACTCTTTCTCTCTCTCTCTTTCTCTCCCTCTCTCTCTCTCTCCCTCCCTCTCTCTCTCTCTCAACTTTTCCTCTGCCACAATATTGAGACGTCTTCTTTACATAATATCTTTATTTATTTTGATCATATTATAGGTTTACATTATTTTCTCTTTTCTTAACATAGGTGGAAAAGTGGATTCAACTTTAAATATGACTATTTTTTATATTATTCATGTGTTGGATGAAATCATTTCAGATATCTCATAATTTTTTTATTGTATTTCATGAGAAACAACACCATATAAATTGAAACAACAAGCAATGGAAACAAATGAATGTATTGTAGTTTTGGAGACCGAAATGAAAAAGATGGATGAGCAGATATCTCATTTGAAGAAATAAATATATGAAATTAAAGAATAGAAGAATGAGCAGATATCTCATTTGAATGAAGAAATATATGAAATTAAAGAACAGAAGGATGAGTAGTATACTAATTTGATGGATGAAATGCACGAAATTAAAGAAATTAATGATGAGATAAAAGAAATTAAGAATGTAATGAAACAATAGATGTCCTATATGGAGTCAGAGTTAGCGGAAATGAAGCAACATATAGCATTCTGAGATCCAGCTGTGAAACCTCACAGGAGAGGCTATAATTCCCTATAAATTATGAGGTTGATTTCATATGAGAATTATTTCTAAACTGTTATTTATTTTTGTCTATCTATAGCAAATAATTATGATATTTTTTTGAAGGTTTCAATTTTTTTATTCTGGTTTAGTTCTTTTCTTTTCCGATTAACTTAATTATGAAGCTTTGCAAAACACATTATATGAGACACAAAAAATTCTGATTAACATTCAAACATTGCCACGATCCTTCCAATGCATGGGTCCCATATGTACCGATGTCAGTTTTTTCAAAAAGAGGGCTAGCTTATTTTATCTTTATTATTCTTAAAACATTTTATTTTTGCACTCTATTTATCTCTAAACATAATTGATGGACATCTTTTGGGTTTTTGTTAAAGCTGTATGACAATCAACTTTAATTTATGTAAGTTCATGTCTATAATAAATGTTTTTATATATCTGTGAATATGTTTGTGTGTCTCCGAATTTTTTGGATATAGTTTTAGACTATTATAGGTAAGTAAAAGTCTATATTCAGTAGTGGAAGAAGTGACAGTGGTGGCAGCGATGGCAGCAGCGGTGACGATAGTAGCGGCAGTCACAGTAGGGGTAGCGGTAGTGGTAATAGTAGTGGCTACAACGGCAGTAGTGGCAGTTGCAGTAGCAGTGGTAGTGGCTGTAGTAGTGGTAGCGGTGGCAGCGGCTTGTAGTGGAGGCAGTAGTGACATCAGGGGCAGTGGCACCAGTGATGGCAGTGGTTGCATAAGTGGCAGTAGCAGCATCGGTGGAAACGGCAACATCAGTGACAGTGGCGGTTGCAGTGGCTGCGGCGGCATCAGCACCAGCCACGGCAGCAACGGTAGCGACGGCAGCGACATCAGTGGTTATAGCACTAGCAATGATGGAAGTGGTGGTAGCAGCTACAACACCGTCAACGGTGGCAATAGCTGTAGCAACGGCAAAGGTGGAAGCAGCTATAACATCGGCAATGGTGGCAGTAGCTACAGCACCGACAAAGGTGGCAGCAGTTATAGCACCAAAGAAGGTTGCAGCACAGTCAGTAGTGGCAGCAGCGGCAACAATGGCAGCAGCAGTAGTAGTGGCAGTAGCAGTGGTGGTAGCAGCAGTGGCAGCGGTAGCAGCGGCAGCTATGGGAGCAGTAGCGGTAGCAAGGTAGCGGCAGTGGCAGTGGCAGCGGCAACAGCAGCAGTTGTAGCAGCGACAGTAGTGGCAGCATCAGCGACAGCATCAGCAATGCCAACAGCAGTAGTAGTGGCAGCAGCAACGGCAGTGGTAGTAGTGGTAGCGACAGTGGGAGCCAGCGGCAGCGACAGTGGGAGCAGCAGCGACAGCGACAGTGGGAGCAGCGCAGCAACAGTGGGGAGCGTAGCAATGGCAAGAATGTGCTATATACGTACATATAATACTATAGTATTTTATGTACATATATACAAAGTATATATGTACTGAGTATATATGTACTGAGTATATATGTATGCATAATACTATAGTTTATATGTACATATACTTCAGTAATATATGTACGAGTGAAATTCTAATATATATGTACATATTTACTACAATAATATATATTTGCCAAAATATAATTTTTTTATTAAATTTGATTTGATTGAGTGGTATAAATTTCTTACAGATATGGTACCGCATTATTTCCCTTATGAAGCTTGTATAAGTAAAGTGATTTTTTAATAGATATGACGAACCATGACTTGGATAGCTTTTACGCAGTAAAAGTTAGTGATCAGAGGAGCAGAGGGAGAGAAAGCACCGTCAATGCATGAATAGATTATACTTTATGCACTAGTAGATAAATATATTGATTAATAAGATGTAATATAATTTATAATTTTTTTATTTTAGTTATTTAAAATATTTTATTAGAATAATTTTAAATGAATTTTTTTGTTTAATTTAAAATTTTCATTTATAGTTTCTATTTTTATAAAATTAATATAAAAATGTTAAATTATTTAATTAAAATTGTATTGAAGCTGTATGACAATAAACGTTAATGTGTCTTTGTTCATGTCAATAATAACTATTTTTAAATATTTGTGAATATGTTTGTGTGTTTCCGGATTTTTTGGGTAGAGTTTTAGCCTAATATAGGTAGGTAAAAGCCTATTAGCAGTAGTTGTAGTAGTAGCAGGAGCGGCAGGACAATAGCGGCGGTAGCACTGGTAGTTACTGGCAGAACGGGCAGTACATGCAGCGGCGCAGCACTGGCAGCAGCTGCAGCACAGCAACACCTATAGTGGCTGTGCATCGGCAGTAGTGGTGGTAGTGGAGCAGCGGCGGTAGTTGCGTTAGTGGTGGTGGTAGCATTAGCACCGGCAGCGGCGGCAGCACTAGCAGTAGTGGTGCACCAGAAGCACCGGTAGCAGCAGTGGCAGTAGTGGCACCTGTAGAGGTAGCAGCAGCACTAGTAGCAGCAGCAACGATCGGAGCGACAACAACAACAAGAGTAGCACAATGACAAAAATGCGATATATATGTACGTATATAGTCCGTATATATGTACATATAATTCTAAAGTATTTATGTACATATATACTGAGTATATATGGGCTCAGTATATATGTATGCATATTACTAAAGTTTATATGTACATATACTGTAGTAATATATGTACGAGTGAAATGCTACTATATATGTACATATTTACTACAGTAATATATATTTATCAAAACGTAGCTTTTTTTAATTTATTTTTATTTGACTGAGTGGTTTAAATTTCTTACAAATGTGGTACCGCATTGTTTCTCATACGAAGTTTGTATAAGTGAAGGGATTTTTCAACAGACATGAAGCATGGTTACTCAAACAGCATTTTCACAGTAGAATGTTGGTGATCGGAGGAGCAGAGAGAGAGAAAGTAATGTCAATGCATGGATAGATTATACTTTATGCACAGTCGGTAGATACATTGATTAATAAGATATAATATAATTTTGTTAATTTTTTAATTTAGTTATTAAAATATTGTATTATATAAGTTATTAAATGAATTTTTTTGTTTAATTTAAAATTTTCATTTATAGATTATGATTTTATTAAATTAAATATAAAAATATTAAATTATTTAATTAATTTAGTTAAGCTGTATGACAATCAACTTAATTGTGTTTGTTCATGTGTATAACTATTTTTATATATCTGTGAATATGTTTGTGTGTCTTCGATTTTTTGGGTGTTGTTTTAGTATATTAGAGGTATGTAAAAGCCTATAATTAGTAGCAGTAGCATCAGCAATAGTGACAGCAATGGCAGTGATGGTAGCACCGACATTGACAGCAATGGCGGCATTTGTGGCTGTGGCACCGGTGGAGCAGCAGCAACAGTGGCATCGATGGGAGTGGCGGGAGTGGCGATAGCGGAGGTAGCGGCAGCAACAGCGGTAGTAGTGGCTGCACCCGAAGCAGCATTGGCAGTGGTGGTAGCAGTGGCAGCACCGGAAGTAGTGGCAGCAGTGGCAGAGGCGGCAGTGGTGGCAGCAACAGTTGTGGCAGTGGTAGTAGTAGCGCTGGCAGTGGCGGTAGTGGTGCTAGTGGCAGCAGTGGTAGCTATGGCATGCAGGGACAATACCGATGGTGGGGGTAGCGGCGGCATCCGCAAGTGGCATCGGCGATAGTTGCGATAGTAGAGGCAGCAGCAACTATGCCAACAGCAGTAGTGGTATTGGCAGCGATAATGGCAGTGGTAGCCGTGGTAGGAGCGGCAAGTGGTAGCGAGAGTAGCACCAACATCAACAAATGCTGTATATACGTACGAATAAATTTAGTATATACATACATATAATACTATAGTAATTTATGTACATATATACTAAGTATATTTGTACTTAGTATATATGTACACAATATCTATAGTTTTATGTACATATACTGTAGTAATTATGTACGAGTGAAATGCTAGTATATATTTACATATATACTGTAGAATTATATATTGATCAAGCATATCTTTTTTTTTATTTTAATCTGACTGAGTGGTTTAAATTTCTTACAAATATGATAATGCATTATTCCTCATACAAAGCTTGTATAAATGATTAAATTTTCACTAGACAATATGTATAGTGACTCGGACAGCTTTGTCTCAGTAGAAAAATGATTATCACTGGAGTAGAGGGAAAGAAAGCACCGTCAATGAATGAATATATTATATTTTATGTAGTGCTGGTAGATACATTGATGATAAGATGTAATAAACTTCTATTTTTTTTGTTTCGATTATGTAAAATATCAAATTAGAATAAGTTATTAAATGATTTATTTTTGTTATTATAAAGTATGTATAGTTTCATTTTTTATTCAATTTGATTTTAAATATTAAATTATTTAATTAAAGAAAATTTTTAATAAATTAAATTCTGAAAATAGTTTTGAATTTAAAATAGATAGAGAAAAATCCATTGCTAAATTAGCAGGGGAAATCTTATTTAGCAATGGATTTTCTGTCACTACATTTTTTAGCTAGGCACCATTTCCGTCTCTAAAATTTAGCGACCATCACTTAGCTTGGGAATCTTTCCTTGCTATTTCATTTAGCTAGGGAATTGTTTTTTTTTGCAACTGATTTTTTCCGTCACTAATTTTTAGCTAGGATAATTTTTCCTCGCTACATTTTAGTGACCAGTACTTTAGATAGGGAACTGATTTATCATTAAACCATTGCTATTTTCCATTTAGCGACGGAAAATGCCCATTTAGCTAGGGAATTGTCCATAACTATATTAGATTTTTCTTGTTGTGATCTATCTATCTATCTATATACTTACCTATCTTAGTATCTATATTTCTATATATCTATGGATCTATGTTTCTGTCTATCTATCTATCTATCTATTGTCAATCTACCTATTTGTCTATCAATCTGTCTATCAATATATCTATCAATCTAACTATCAATCACTCTATCAATTCTATCTATCAATCTAGCTGTGTATATTTCTATCTATTTTTTTAATCTTATTGTCTATCTATCTATCTATATGTCTATCTGTCTATCTATTTGTTTATCTAGATTTATATTTTTTTCTATCAATCTATCAATTTATCTCTATATCTATCTATCTTTATGTCTATCTATATGTAAATCTATTTGTCTATCTTTTTATCTATCAATCTATCTATTTATCTATATATCTATTTGTCTATCTATCTGTCTATCAGCCTATCATTCACCTATCTCTCAATATGTATATCAATCATTTTATCAATATGTATATCAATCAATCTATCAATCTGTATATCTTTTGTCTATCTGTCTATCTAATGATCTCTCAATCTATCTATCTATTTATCTATCTATCTATAGTATATCTATCTATCTTTCTATCTATCTATGTCCTATCTATCCGTCTATCTATCTATCTATCTATTTATCTACATTTCTATATGTATATGTTTTATCTAACTACATGTCTCTCTATATGCCTATCTATCCGTCTGTCTATTTGTCTATCTATTCATTTATCTTTATTTTTATTTCTCTATCTATCAATCTATATATCTATCTATTTATCATTCTGTCTATCTTTTAAATTATCATTTTGTATATCTATATATCTGTCTATATTTATGCATATATATATATATATATATATAATATATATATATATATATATATCAATCATAAATATTGTTTATATATCTTTCAAACTATATATCCAATTTTCTATATATCTATCTGATTATCTATCTTTATATCTCTCTATTAACTCTATCTAAACTATCTATAATTATCAAACTATTTATTTATCTATCTAGCTGTATAATAATCTATCTATTTATCTATCTATTAAACTTTTTGTATATCTAGTTTTTTATATCTATCTATCTATATATTTCTATCAATATTTCTATATATCTCACTTTCTATCTATATTTCAATCTATCTATTAATATGTCTATTAATCTTTCTATTATTATGTCTATAAATCTTTATATCAATCATTCTATTAAATTTTCTACCATTCTAATTATCTATCTATCTGGCTATCTATCTATCTCTCTATCTATCTATATATATATATATATATCTATCTATATATCTATATATCTATCTATCTGTCAGTATATCTATCTCGCCATATATTTGTATATCTTTCTATCTATAAAATAATCTATCTATCTATCTATTTATCTATCTATCTATATATCTATCTATTTATATATCTATGAACTATCTATCTTCTATCTGTCTATCTATCTTTGTATCTATCTAAAAATCTATTATCTATCTGTCTATCTATCTATCTACGAATCAACCTATCTATCTATCTATCTATCAATCTATCCATCAATCTGTCTATCAATTTATCTATTAAATTTTCTAATAATCTATCTATCAATCAGTCTATCAATCTATCTATCTATTTTTCTATCTATCTATCTATCTATCTATCTATTTGTCTATCAATTTAACTATATATTTATCTATAGAACTATATATTTATCTATTTATCTATCTATCTATCTATTTCTCTATCTATCTCTCTATCTATCTATATTCTATATATCTATCTATCTATTTTTCTTTCTTTCTTTCTATCTATCTATTAATCTAATCTATCTGTCTATCTGTCTATCTTTCTAAATCTCTAAATATTCGTCTATCTCTCTATCAATATGTATATCAATCTCTCTCTATCTATCTTTCTATATTTCAAAATATTTGTATATCTAGATGTATGTCTATCTATCTGTCTATCTATTTGTCAATCTATCTATCTTTATGTCTATATTTCTATCTATCGATCTATCTCTTTGTATATCTATCTATCTATCTTTATGTCTATCTATCTGTCTATCAATATATTTATAAATCTATCTGTCTATCTATCTTGTCTATCTTTCTGTCTATCTATCTATATATCATCTATCTTTTTATTTATCTATCTCTTTATCTTTATATCTGTGTATATGTCTATCTATTTGTCTATCTATCAATTTATTTGCACATCTTTCTTCCTATCTATTTGACAATCTATCGGTCTATCTATCTAGATATATACGAATACATTAATAGAATTTATCACAATAGGTAAAGTATGATTAGAAAAATGGTAGCTTGTATAAGCTCTTTTAATACTTTCTCATGCCTAGTTACTCTTTAGGTTGTGTCTTATTGGTAGAATTGAAGGGGTATATGATTTGATGATATTAAAACAAAGTAGGATTAATAATCTCATTTTGGATTTAAAAATCTTATGAATTAGCATGTAATAAACTTAGAGTTTATAGTAATTTATAAGTAACTACCAATTAAAATTGATATATTTTCAAATCCAATTTTCAATTTCTTGTGGAATTCAAATAATGGATGTTTATGTTCTTCCATTTGCTTTTCAATTTCATGACTTATACAAATGATAAAATAGATTTATTTTTCTATCTAATAAGATATCACATCTTTATGTGATGCCAAAAATCTATCCAAACACTAAGAACAAAAAGCCTTGAATTCAAGATTTATCATGCACGATCTCTTCAATCTTTAAGGTAAGATTGTCAAGATAGGATTATGGTAAGATTTGTTTTCTTATTTAGCTTTCATATTTTAAATGATTCTATATATTAGGATAAGATAAGATAGATATGTAGATCACATTCATGCCCAAGTACAGAAAGCTCTCGCTTTAACAAGATATAAAAAAAATAAATATCTCAACAATTTTACCGAATAACTTTGAAGGGACTAGTTTGAAGAGACTTTGTAATACAAAAATTTCTCAAGTGATCAATCATCTTAAAAAATTATTCTCTCATAAATAAATTTAACTTCAAAGTTATTATGAACCCAATATTAATATTTATATAATTACACAACACATTAGTAAAAGATAATATAAGCAATGAAAATAATATACAAAAATACCTATATGCAATCCCTCATCCTTCTAATCCTACCACCCAAAGATTAGTAATATGAAATAATTCTAAAGCCATAAAATTTAATATTATTTGATATAATTTATAATTTATAAAATTTCAAATATATTTAAAGTGAGCAGATCATTAAAAAATGTTATATTTATTATTTTAATAAAAATAGAATATTAAAAGCTAATAGTAAAAATCTTACTCAATTATTTAATTCTTATAAATTTTAGTAGGTAAAAAAATAAAACTTGAATTCAAATCAATTAATTGGAAAATTTAATTTTTTTACACTAAAAAAATATCATTAGTAATATTTTAAATAACTCTTTTTAAACCCTAAAAAAATACTTGAAGTGTTATTTTAATAACCACTCAGCAATATATTTTTTAAATCATTAAATTTTTTTGAAGTAATTAAAACATCTATGTGTTTATCTTTAAATATCAATTTATTTTCTTTTAAATTTTATGAAAAATTTAATTTTTTTTATAATACAAGCTTTTTAAATCTTTTAGTAATTATTTTTTAAAAAGTTTTCTATAATCATAAAAATATTTTTTTAACCTTTAATAATATAAATATTTACTTTTTTATTTATTAATTTAGATATTTTTGTAAATATTTTTTATTAATCATACAATTAATTATTTTAGCTTTTTATTGGTATAAATTTTTATGTATGTTCATTTATTTATTAAAATATATTTAAAAATGAGTATAATTATATAATTAATTATCTACTATTTTTTAATACAAATATTTAAATTTTATAATTAAAAATTTTAGAAAAATTTTATGGATAATTTTTTTAAAAATTTTATAATAATTAAAATAGTTATTTTAGTCTTTATTATTATAAATTTTTTCATATTTATATATTTTTGAAATTTTTTTTATAATATCATATTTTTATAATGATTTAAGGAGGTGTCTCTCATGGATTCCTCATCAATAGATGATTAAAAACCTTCAATATACAAAATTACAACAAATAGTAAAACAAATAATATATAAAAAATAAAAAAAATAAATCAGTATAGATTAACGACAAAAATAATCTCTAGCTCAAATAGGTAGGGAAGATTTACTAGCTAAATGCATATATTTTGTTAAAATTTTCATTTAAGGACTAATCGCTTGCAAAATCATGAAAATATTTTTTTAGATTATTATTTAGTAATGGAATTTTCTCAATCTAATTAACTAGGGAAAGTTCATTGCTAAAGATATTGCTAAAATTGCAGCAAATCTTTGTGTAAAAATCTACAATAATATTGACTTGGGATATTTTTCAATTGAAATTTTCCATCTCTAATCTGTCACAAATTCATCAAAAATTTGTTATTCAATATAAAATCTAACATCTCTTGATATTCCCTAGCTAATCCCGTGCAAATTAGATAGGAATTATTTTTCTAGCTAAATTTTTATAGCTAAATAAATATTTTATTATAGTGTTTTATTATCTATTTGTCTATTTATTTTTATATCTATTTGTATATCTATATGTCTATCTATCTATATATTTATTTATCTATGTATATGTCTAACTAACTATCTTTCTTTCTTATTTCTAGCTATTTTTCTATCAATTAAACTATTTATATGTCTATATATCTTTCTATCTATTTATCGATCTACCTATCTATCAATATATCTAAAAAAAATCTAACTAACTAATTATCTATCTGTCAATCTATCTATCTATCTATCTAACAATCTATCTATCTATATGTCTATCTATTTGTCTATCTATCTATCTATATATCTATTTGTCTATATATCTATCTATATATCTATCTGTCTGACTATCTATTTTTCTATCTATCTATCAAGCAATCTATCAATCTATCTATCTGTTTGTTTGTCTGTCTATCTATATGTCTATAAATCTATATATATATATATATATATATATATATATATATATATCTATTGATCTATTTGTTTATCTATCACTATCTATCTACATATCTATCTATCTATCTATATATCTATCTGACTATCTATCTATCTTTCATTCTATCTATCTATCAGTTTATGTATCTATCTATCTATCTATCTATGTGTCTATCTATCTATCAAACTTTTTATCTATCTATCTATATATCTATCTATCTATTGATATATCTATTTATCTATATGCCTATTTTCCATCTATCTGTCAACTTTTTTTTCAATCAATCTATCTATAATTTGTCAATTTAACTATCTATCTATTTGTCTATCTATTTGTTTATCTATCTATCTATCTATCTATTTATCTAACTATCTATCTATCTATCAATATATCTTTCTATATAATTATCTATCTTTCTTTCTTTCTATCTATTTGTCTGTCTGTCAATATATCTATCTATATATTTTTTTATCTTTTTGTCTCACTATCTATCTATATATCTATCTATCTATCTAACTATATATCTATCTAACTATCTGTGTATCTATTTGTCTATTGATTTGTCAATCAATCAATCTATCTATCTATTTAACTATCTATATGTCTATCTATTTGCCTATCTATTGTCTATATATTTATCTATATATCTATCAAACAATTAATCAATCAATCTATCTAACTATCTATCTATCTGTCTATCTATCTAAGTTTCTATCTATCTATCTATCTATCTATCTATTTATATGTATCTATTTATCATTCTATATATGTATCTTTATGTATGTCTATATGTCTATAGTTCTGTCTATCTATCTATATATCTATATATTTTCCAATCTATCTATCTATTTGACTATTAATTTGTCTATATATATATCTGTGTATATATTTGCCTTTATATCTGTGTAAATATCTATCTATTTGTCTGTCTATCTATTTGTATATCTGTCTATATATCCATCTATCTATCTAGATGTATTTCTACCTATTTATTTGTCTCTCTATCTTCTATCTATCTAACTATTTATCAATCTATCTATCAATCAATCTATCTAACTATCTCTTTGTCTATCTATATATTTGTCAATCTGACTATCTATCTATCTATATGTCTGTCTGTCTATTGATATATTAAGCTATATCTATTTATTTTTGGGTATATGTGTCTGTCTATCTAATTGTATATTTGTATGACTAACAAACTAACTATTTGTCTGTCTATTTGTCTATCTATGAGTTTATATATCTATCTACCTATTTTTTTATCTATCTATCTATCTATATATCTGTATGTCTATTTATCTGTCTAATCATCCATCCATCTTTCTATGTATCTATCTATATAAATATTTGTCTGTCAATCTATGTATCTATCTGTCTATCTGTCTATCTATTTGGATGTCTATCACTCTATCTATCTGCCTATCTATCTATCATCATATCTATCTAACTATCTATCTATTTGTTTATATATTCATGTGTCATCTATCGATATGTGTGCCTATCTTTTTATCTATATAATCATTTTTCTATCTATCTATTTTTATTATCTGTTTATCTATCTGTTTGTCTATTTTTCTATTTATCTATCTTTAAATCAATCAATCAATGAATTTGTCTATCTATTTATTTATCTATCCATCTATTTATCTTTCTTTTTATTCCTATGTCTATCTATCTGTCTAATTATCGATCATTCAAACAGTATATTAATCAGTCTATCAATCTATCTATCTATCAAACAATATATATGTCTATCAATTTATCTATTAATCTATCTTTCAATCTATTTATCTATATGTTTATCTGACTATCTATCTATCCATCTACTATCAAAAATATATATATCTAGCCATGTATCTATATGTCTGTCTATCTATTTGTCTATTTGTCTATCTATTGATTTAAATTACTGTCTATCTATCATTCTATATATATATATATATATATATATATATATCTATCTATTTATCTCTTTATCTATATGTCTATCTCTCTATGTATCTATCTATCTATCATCATCATTTCTATCAAACTATGTTTCTATGTATATGTTTATCTATCTATTTGTCTATTTGTCTATCTATGTGATGTCTGTCTATCTATCTATCTATCTCTCTATATATCTTTCTATGTATATTTATTTCTTTCTTTATGTTATTTGTCTATCGATGTGTCTATAAATATGTATATTTATTTGTCTAACCATCTATTTATCTATTAGTCAATCAATCAATTGATCTATCTATCTATCAGTTAATCCATCAATTAATCTATCAATTAATCTATCTATCTATCTATCTGTCTGCAAATCTATCTATCAATCTATATTTCAAACTAATTATCATTTTTTCTTTCAATATATCTATTAATCTGTCAATCAAACTGAATATATATCTTACTATGTATTTTTCTATCTATTTACCAATCAATCTATCTATCTAATTCTTTATCTATCCATCTATCTATCCATCTTACTATATGTCTATCTATCATCTATCTATCTATCTACCTATCGACCTATCTATCATTGTGTCTTTATAATTTTCTAACTATCTTTCGATCTATATGTATATCTATCAGTCAATTTGTTTATCTATTTATTTATCTATCTATATACCTAATTGTCTATCTATGTGTATATCTATTTGTTTATCTATATGTCTATCTGTCTATCTATATATCTACCTATCTATTTATCAATCTATCTAACTATCTAACCTATTTATAAATATATCTATTTATTTGTTATCTATCAATATAATAATCTATATATCTATATGTTAATCTATCTATCATCTATATATCTTTCTATCTTTCTATCTTTCTATCTGTTTGTCAATTTATCTATCTATCTATCTATTTTTCTAACTATCTATCTATCTTTTTATCTAGTTGTCGATCTATCTGTATATCGATCTATCTAACTATCATTATATCTATCTATCTATTAATCTTTCTATCTATTTGTATATATATTTGCTTAGCTATCTATCTATCTATCTATCTTTTTATCTATCTATTTGTCTAATTATATATATATATATATATATATATATATATATATATATATATATATATTTTCTATCTATCTTTTTACCTATTTATCTATCTATCTATCTATCTATTTATCTATCTATCATCTAGCTATGTCTTTTTATCTATTTATCTTTCTACCTACCTATCTATCTATCTAATTATCTGCCTATATATATATATATCAATATGTCTGTCTATCTACGATATATCAATCTATCTATCTGTATTTCTATATGTCTATCTATCTATTTTTTTGTATATCTATCTGTCTGTCTATCTATCTATATGTATGTCTATCTATCTAACTATCTAACTATATATCTTTATCTCGGTCTATCTATATATCTATCTGCTTATTTAAATTTGTATCTGTATCTATTTATTTATCAATCTTTATATTGGTCTATCTATAAATTTGTCTATTTGTTTATCTATTTGTTTGTTTATCTGTCTATTTATATATCTATCTATCTATCTATATATCTATCTATCTATCTAGCTATATATCTATCTGTCTATCTATCCACATATCTATCTATATGTCTATCTTTCTATATGTTTATCTATTTGTCTATCTATCTATAGGTTTATATATTTGTCTATTTGACTGCATATCTATCTTTCTATCTTTTTATCTATTTATCTTTATTTCTTACGGTCTATATGTATATTTATTTGGTTGTTTATCTTTATGTCTATCTGTCTTTCTATCTATCTTTTTGCCTATATTTCTGTCTATATAATTATGTATGTTCATCTATATGTCTATTTGTCTTTCTATTTATCAATATATATATCTTTCTATCTCTTTCTTTATCTATATGTCTTTTTATTTGTCTTTCTATTTATCTATCGATCTATTTGCATATTGGGTTGTCTATCTATATATCTATTTATATATCTATCTGTCTGTCTATCTATCTATTTATCTAGGTGTCTCTCTATTTGTGTATCTATTTTTCCTTCAATCTGTCCAACTATCTATCAATCTATCTATATATATGTATATCTTTCTGTCTATGTAAATGTATATCTATCTATCTTTTTTTCTACTTATTTTAATATTTATCTATTTATCTAGCAAGCTAACTATCTATCTATTTAAATATCTATCTATTTATCTTTCATTCAATCTATCTATCTATATATTTATTTGTATGTCTAATAATCTATCAATTGATCTATGTATTTATCTATCTATCTAACTATTTATCTTACAATTTATCTATAAATCTATTTATCTATCTATCTATTTGTCTATCTGACTATCTATCTATATATCTATCTATTTGTCTGTCTATCTATCTATTTATCTATCAATCAATATTTCAAAATGTCTATCAATTAGTTTATCAATATGTCCATTAATCTATCTATCAATCTGTCTATCTATTTATTTATTTGTCTATCTATCTACTTATCTATCTATATGTCTGTTTATATATCAATCAATCTGTCTATCATTCTATATGTCTATCTGTTTGTCTATCTATCAATCTATTTATATATCTTTCTATTTATCTATCTGACTATCTATCATATATATTTCTATCTTTCTCTCTATCTATTTATCTATTTATCTATTTGTATATCTTTATGTATATCTACCTATCTTTTTATCTATCTATCTATATATTTATTTATCCATCTTTCTATGTAATAATTTGTTTATCTATCTACCTATCTTTCTATTAATATATATATATATATATAAACTATCTACCTATCTATCAATATATCTATTTATCTATCCATCTATTTGTCTGTTTATTAATCTGTCTGTCTATCTATCCATCTATCTGTCTGTTTATTAATCTATCTGTCTATCTATCTATCAATCTTTCTATCATCATAACTATAAATTTGTCTATCAATATATCTATGAATTTGTATATCAATCTATCAATAAACCTATGTAAAAATCTATCTATCACCCTCTTTAACAATATGTATATCAATCTATCTATGAATCTATTTATCAATCTATCAATCTATCTGTCTATCTATCTTTCTATCTTTCTAAATTTTTATCTGTCAGTCTATCAATCTATATATCTATCTATCTATTTGTCTATCTATCTGTCTATCCATCTATATATTTTTATCATCGTGTTTGTCCTTCTTTCTATCTGTCTATCTATCTATCTATTTATCTATCTATTTATATATCTATCTATATGTTTATTTGGTTGTCTATCTATTTGTCAAATTATCTGTCTATCTATCTATCTATTGGTCTACATATCATTCTACCTATCTGGATGTCTATTTGTATGTTTATCTGTCTATATGTCTATCTGGTTATTTATCTATTTGTCTATCTATCTATCTATCTATTTATATGTCTGTCTATCTATCTATTTATCTGTCAATGATCTGTATATCTATTTATCTATATATCTATCGGTATATCTATCTATAAGAATATATATCTATCTATCTGTCTGTCTGTCTATATCTATTTATCTATCTGTGTATCTATCTGAATATATGTCTATTTATTTATTATCTATATGTCTGTCTATCTATCTATCTCTTTTTCTATATCTCTATCTATCTATTTGTGTATCTATCTATCTATCTATTTGTCTATCTATCTATCTATCTATTTATATATATATATCTATCTATCTATCTATCTATCTATTTATCTATCTGTTATTTTATCTGTTTATCAATCTATCTATCTATCTATCTATCAATTTTTTGTCTCTATTTATCTATCAATCTATCCATCAATTTCTCTACTAATCTATCTATTTATCTGACTATTAATCTATCTATCAATCAATCACTCAATATAAATTTCAATCTCATTATCAATATGTCCATCTATATATCTATCTATATGTTTTTCTATCTATCTATATATTAGTCTGTCTATCTGTCTCTCTATTTGTCTATCTATATGTCTATCTATTTGTGTAACTATATTTTTATCTATCTATCTATTTGTATGTCTTTTTATCTATCTGTCTATCTATTTGTCTTTCTATTATTCCAAGTATCTATTTATATGTCTATCAATTTGTTTGTATATCCATCTATCTATCTATATGTCTACCTGTCTATCTATCTATATATCAATCTGTCTATTTACATATTTATATATCTATTTGTCTATCTATCTTTCTATCTATCTATCTATATGTTTTTCAATATGTCTGTCTATGTGTCTACCTATATTTCTATTAATCTATCATTCTGTTGATCTATATATTTGTCTATTTATCTATCTGTTTATCTATTTATCAATCTTTTTATCTACCTATCTATCTATTTATTTGTCTATCTATTTATTTATCTACTATCTATCAATCTATCTATATATCTGTCTGTCTATTTATCTTTCTATATATCATTCGATTTATCTATCTATCAAACAATTTATCTATCTATCTGTTTATCAATATATATATATATATATTTAGCTGTATATTTTATTGTCTATCTGTCTATCTATCTATCTATATAACTATCTATCTATCTACTTTTTATATATCTATCTATCTATCTATGTGTATATCTATCTGGTTTTCTATCTTTTTATCTATTTATTTATCTGTCTATATATAAGTCTATATCTATCTTTTTATCTATATGTCCATCTATCAATCAATCTATTCATCCATCTAAAAAATATATCTATCTGTCTGTTTATCTATTTCTCTGTTGATCTATCTATCTATCTCTCTATATATCTACCTATCTATTTGTCTATCTATATGTCTATCTATCTTTCAATAAAAATATCTATTTATTCATTGATTAATCTGCCTATCTATTTGTCTATATATATATATATCTCTATCTATCTATCTATTCATCTATCTATCTATTAGTCTATCTTTTTTTCTATCTATCTATATTTCTATATATTTATCTATCTATCTTTCTTTCTATTTATCAATGTATCTACCTATCTATATGATATCTATTTATCTATCTATCTATCTATTTATCTATTTGTCTATATATTTGTATATCTACCTGTCTATATATATATTTATCTATCTGTCTTTCTATGTATCTATCTATCAGTTTAACTATCTATCTATATATCTATCTATCTATCTGTAAATATATATATATATATATATATATATCTTTAAGTCAAGTTATCTGTCTATATATTTATCTTTCTATCTATCTATATTACTCTCTATATGACTATATATCTATCTATATATCATTCAATTATCTATCAACCATTTGGTCTATCTATCTATAAATCTATCTTTCTATATGTCTATTTATCTGTCTAACTATCTATCTATATATTTGTCTTTCTTTCTATCTATTTTATATTTCTATATTTGTCTCTCTTTCTATCTATATATTATCTATCTATTTATATATCTCTCTATCTATCTGTCTATCGATTTGTCTATCTATCTATATATCTATCTATATATCTATCTATATATCTTTCTTAATATATGTCTATATATATATATATATATATCTATATCTATCTATCTATCTATCTCTCTATCTATATGTTTATCTATCTCTCTATCTGTATGTCTATATCTATCTAAATATCTGTTTGTTTATCTATCTATCTTTCTTGCTTTCTATCTATCAATCTGTCTATCTATCTATCTATCAATCAATCTATCTATCTATATTTTTATCTATTTGTATATTAATCTATCTATATGAGCTTTTTCCATAACTAAAATAGAATAACGATGGATTAACAATAGAAATTATCCCAAGCTAAAGAGCTCATCACAAAATATTAATGAGAAAAATCCCGAGCAAATATTTTAATGATAGAAATTTCCTTGCTAATTATAAATTTTCCCTTGCTAATTTTAATCATAATTAAGAATAATAATTAATATTATTAATTGAAATTGTATAAAAAATTCTCTAGCTAAATTAGCTGGGAAAATTCCCTAGCAATTTTGATTCCAAAGCTATTTTCACAATTTTATTTTTTTACAAAAAATTTAATTCCATATTTTTAAATTTTTATAATAATTTGAATAAAAACATATATTATAAGCCATTATTTATAATTAACAAAATGAAAAAGTACTTAATAAATTAATATGATACAATAAATACATAGTTAACATAAAAACATAACATAGTTATATAATCATTTTAAACTAAATCATCACCCTCACCATTAGCTGATGCATTTGTCTATATATATATATATCTATCTATCTATCTATTCATCTATCTATCTATTAGTCTATCTTTTTTTCTATCTATCTATATTTCTATATATTTATCTATCTATCTTTCTTTCTATTTATCAATGTATCTACCTATCTATATGATATCTATTATCTATCTATCTATCTATTTATCTATTTGTCTATATATTTGTATATCTACCTGTATATATATATATTTATCTATCTGTCTTTCTATGTATCTATCTATCAGTTTAACTATCTATCTATATATCTATCTATCTATCTGTAAATATATATATATATATATATATATCTTTAAGTCAAGTTATCTGTCTATATATTTATCTTTCTATCTATCTATATTACTCTCTATATGACTATATATCTATCTATATATCATTCAATTATCTATCAACCATTTGGTCTATCTATCTATAAATCTATCTATCTTTCTATATGTCTATTTATCTGTCTAACTATCTATCTATATATTTGTCTTTCTTTCTATCTATTTTATATTTCTATATTTGTCTCTCTTTCTATCTATATATTATCTATCTATTTATATATCTCTCTATCTATCTGTCTATCGATTTGTCTATCTATCTATATATCTATCTATATATCTATCTATATATCTTTCTTAATATATGTCTATATATATCTATATCTATCTATCTATCTCTCTATCTATATGTTTATCTATCTCTCTATCTGTATGTCTATATCTATCTAAATATCTGTTTGTTTATCTATCTATCTTTCTTGCTTTCTATCTATCAATCTGTCTATCTATCTATCTATCAATCAATCTATCTATCTATATTTTTATCTATTTGTATATTAATCTATCTATATGAGCTTTTTCCATAACTAAAATAGAATAACGATGGATTAACAATAGAAATTATCCCAAGCTAAAGAGCTCATCACAAAATATTAATGAGAAAAATCCCGAGCAAATATTTTAATGATAGAAATTTCCTTGCTAATTATAAATTTTCCCTTGCTAATTTTAATCATAATTAAGAATAATAATTAATATTATTAATTGAAATTGTATATAAAATTCTCTAGCTAAATTAGCTGGGAAAATTCCCTAGCAATTTTGATTCCAAAGCTATTTTCACAATTTTATTTTTTTACAAAAAATTTAATTCCATATTTTTAAATTTTTATAATAATTTGAATAAAAACATATATTATAAGCCATTATTTATAATTAACAAAATGAAAAAGTACTTAATAAATTAATATGATACAATAAATACATAGTTAACATAAAAACATAACATAGTTATATAATCATTTTAAACTAAATCATCACCCTCACCATTAGCTGATGCATTTGTGCTAGGCTCTCCTTTGTGGATACTCTGCTAAAACTCTGGGTGCTATCTATCTTAACAAGGCTGCTAATTGTTACTCCATTTAGGTCATCTTCTATTGCATTGTATTCTTTATTTCTTTCATCTCATCATTCACTTGTATCATTTCTTACATAGACATCTATTCAAACTTAAATGATACAAAGGATGACAACTTATTAATTAAGCAAAATTTATATATATGACCATCACTTATATATAATTTACCAATATGCATGATGAATACTGATTCGGAGAATTATCAAGTTTTGCGGCACATATATTACCTTTACCAATCATTGTGCAAAATTTAATCCATTAAACAAATATTGAATTTCCAACATACTATTTTAGAACATGGAAGAAATAAAATCATTACCTAGTAGCTATTGGAATCATCAACTTGAAAGAATCTACTAACAGATTGCTGACCACTGCTAGAGCCATATGGCATGTTGTGAGAATGAAGCTTGTATTCCATCTTCTCCTGCATCACTTTAGAAATGACCCGTACAAAATATGGATGAATAAATCAACATTACTCAGATGAAAATCTTTCAGTTTATTGAACTTGCACGATACTAGAATTGAACATCATATTTGAAACTCATTATGCATTTTAGTTTTGAATAATAAGGATCAGAAAACACATTAAAAAATCTGATGTACATAAAATATAGAGCTCATGAAATATTTTGGATTCCAGTCCAACAAAGTTTCACATTACTGATTCCATCAATTAGGTATATCTATATGAATTTGCTTGCAAGGCAGGTGGATTCTAAGTTTTAAACCTCAATTCCTTTCGAATAAGTGATTGACGTTAATGTGAAGGATGGCTGTCCGATGTCTAAGTTTAGATACAGAAAAAACGAAAATATCAAGAAGATTCATGGGCTGCAACAGCATAAGCAGTATGACACTGTCAAAGCCTTGAGATATGGTCATCTCATGAAAATGGTAGATCAGGATCATGATGGCTTGCACAATAAAGGTTTAGTGATCAATTCATTCACTATTCATGGTTGTCTTTGTTTATGATTTCATCGTTCTTGATTGATTTTAACACCCTAATCATAAAGGCAACGCATACAAGTGGAAGAGGTGTACCTTTCTAAACCAGTTAAGTTTATCACATAATACTTTGGCCAACTAAGAAGGATATTCATCATGCACAACTTAATGAAAAAAAGATTTGCATTAGCTGCTAAAAAAATGCCATCGTATCTACACTTAATCTCTTCATCAAACAAAATATAGCAATAGCCACAAATATTATAACCTAAAAATGCAAGAAAACTATGGATGTTATCCCTCATAAATACAAACTATGATGCATAGGTGCAAGGGGAATTATAGTTATCAAGAGGGCAGCGGCACTGACGGACTAAGAAGGGGGTCAGTAGTAGAAACGGGGTAATGGTGACATTAAAAGTGGTGGCACAAAAATAATAGCAAACATTGGGGTGTTAGCTGTTATTTTCTGCCGACTCTATAATGGGCCAAAACAACATATTCAAAGCCTTCCAGTTATGCAAACGATAAGTCTACCTAATAAGGACTCATATTTTAACTAAGAAACTAAAAAGAAGCAACATTCTTCATGCATATTTTTGCCTAGTCATATTCATTATCACCAAAGCCAAAATAACCCCACCAAATGTGATATGCAAATCCCAACTTAAAAATATGAAACAAATTACAACATGATTTATGCTACACGCCATATATGCATAAAGAAGCAGCAAAAAATACCACTTGTTCACTCAATGGCTTGCATTGCATCAACTGGTTAATCTACTCATCTATATTTCCTTTTTCACTTGAATGGAATCAATCAGAGCTATTCTTCTTCCACACCTTACTTTTGGCTTTGATATACTGTTGTGTTTAAAATATTATTATAAATGTTACATATATATAAATATAAATATATATATATATATATATATATGTAACACTTTTATAAATATTATATAGTATATATATCAAATTTATATAAACATTATAAATATTATATATTTATAGAAAAATTTATATGTTATATATATGTTTAAAAATAGGTATAAACATTTTATATATTATACAAATGTTATATAAAAATTTTATAAATTGATAGTGTTATGTAAATATTGTATAAATATTTATAAACATTTATACATATTTATAAAAATTTATATATAACATTATAATTATATAAATATATCAATTTTATATATAATGTTATATGATTATATATATTAAAGCATAGACATTTATATATAATGTCATATGATTATATAAATGTATAAAGTTTATATATGATGTTATCTATTTATAATATATTTGGAGATAATCAAAACAGAACTCATATATTTCAACCACTTTAGTTTGATCTCTCATTCTTCTATGAGAGATCAAATTTAATAAAGTATATCTAGTCATATTACTATTGATGTATCACAATAAAATATAATCCATCAAAAAATAAAAATATAATTATCTCAAAAAAAAACATCATTAAAACAAAATCATGATATAATATATATCAGTCATATAAATTTTAATTTTCTAAATAATGTGATTCATAAATTCATGATATAACTTAAAAGATAATCTAAATTATGCTTAAATTTTATGCAAATGCTTTAGAATCAAAATATAATTGCAACTAATAATGGCATGGTTGTTCGATGGGTAGGGTATTAAATTCACAACTACTCGAAGATTACGAGTTCAATCCTAATTCCTAATTAGCTATCAATAACATCATTTGTTTGGTCAAGAATTCATTCCTCTTGTTGTTTGGGTAGATTGCCTTGGGTCAGATACTACCCAATTACACACACACATGCACGCATGCACGCATGTCTATATACACATACATATATATATATACATACATACATACATACATACATACATATATATATATATATATGTATGTATGTATGTATGTCTATATTAATATATATATATATATATATATATATATATATATGTATGTATGTCTATATAAATACATATATATATATATGTCTATAAATACATATATAAATGTCTATATACACATATATATGTTTATACACACACACACACACACACACACATATATATATATATATATATATATATACATATATATACATACATACATATATATGTATGTATGTATGTATGTATGTCGATATACATATATATATTTATATATACATATGTATGTCTATATAAATATATATATGTATATATGTATATATGTATATTTGTATATGTCTATAAATACATAATCTATATATATATATATATATATATATAATATATATGTCTATATACACATATATATTTTACACACACACACACACACACATATATCTATATATCTATATACATACATACATACTATATATATATATATATATATATATATATATATATATATATATAACTTTCTATATCTATATATATACCTACAATACATACATACATACATACATATATATATATATATATATATATATATATATATATATATATATCTATCTATCTATCTATCTATCTATCTATCTATATACATACTTAAATATAAATCTATATATCTATATACATATATATATACATACATATATATAATCTATTCTAATGTCAATTCAATTAAAGTAATCATTGTTGATAACTATAATAAAAAATGACACTTAATCAATCAGTTGAGCATGGGTTGTGTAGACATGTATGTGTACTCAATGCACAAGGTTCTTGGCTAACATAAGGTTAGAGAAAGATATATAAATATATATCAACAAATCTTACCATTGATATATCAAGAGGTCATATATGATTGTCTTGAACTCGAGGCTTATTACTATTGAGTGAATAAATGTATCATCACATCAAAACATGATTTATTTTAATTTTAATTTAGGCAAAGTAGTCTATGTTGATGGACCATCACCAAAAATGGCATTGAATCCATCAGTTGAGCTTAAATATAAAGAAGAATACAACCGTATGTGTATTTTGAGGAGAGATGTGAAGGAAAGGTACCTGAAGAATGTTCTCCAGCTCCCTAAATACAAAGTTAAGAACTTCATGAGACTTACAATGTGAATTAAATTTGGAATCATCTTCTCTAGAAAAAGTAGATTTTATTTTAAAAAAACAATACTACCTAAGAGTAAATACACCGGGCTGCTTCTAGCTGGGACATCTCCTCATCAATACATAATAGTTACCAAAACTTTAGGTGCATTGACAACTACATGAACCTTCAAAACAAAAAGTATCAATTAACTTTGGTTAGAAAAATAATTGGCGGGTCTTGTTTGTAATCGTTTGAGAGCTATTTTGGCAAAGAAAGTTTCATGATCATGGCATTGATCTGCTTTGATTTTGATTGAAGAGCCTGCAAGACCTGTCAGTGATTCTGTGACTTTTAGATGACTCACAAATGACTTTAAAAGACCAGTACCAAGCTTCTCTATCTTCCCATTGCTCGTGAAGAACAACGAACACCTACAATGATCAAAAAATCAATTAACATATACATACATATCTATCTAGAGAAAGAGAGAGAACGATAAAGAGAGACAAAGAAAGATTATATATGCACATGTAGAAAATATTACATCATTATAGATAAAAAATCTGTCCATGATGATTTAGGTGATAGTTGGAGCACAACATAGACTATTGGTGTATTGCATTCATATACC
>JAREIK010011769.1:0-21605 GCA_029783825.1 Sapria himalayana
ACATATTTAATTTATAATAATTATTAAATTTATATATCATATAAATTAAATATAAATATTTTTATTGATAAATTTCTAATAATGATCAAAAAATAAATTAATAATCTATTATTAATAAGTTAGATATCAATTAAAATATACAAAACCTAAAATGATTCATAAACAATGTAAAATATATTACTATATATAATTTTTTGTTTTTAATTTTTTTCTTCTTTTAATAAGTTTATCTATATTTTTTTTGTTGAAAAATAATTTCTATAAATTATATTTGTCTAACTTATAATTTATTTTTTAATTAATATCTATATAAAAATTACAAATAAATAATTAAAATGAATATTTAAAATTATAATGAAAAAAATAAAAATGAGATTTATTATTTATTATTTACGATATACATGTTTAAAAAATGTATCTATTTAGCATTTGCAGATTTTGAAGTTTTTGATTTAAGTATTTAGGAATTTAATGGTTTATAGCTTTTATTAAACAATGAAATAAAAAAAATTTATTTTTGATATTTTTTCAAATTTTAAAATGTCTAATTTTTTTGAAAATATAATAATTTTAAATATTTTTAAAAATGTGAATACAATATTTAGTAATAATAATTATTATCACTATATATAATATAAACTAAATATAAATAATTTTATTTATAATATTATATCAATTATCAAAATATAAATTAATAAACTATTATTAATATGATATATAAAATTAAAATATAATTAAAAAACCTAAAATGATTCAAAATCAAAGTAAAATTTATTACTAAAAAATAATTTTTTTTGTTTTTGCTTCATTTTATAAGCTTATATTTTTTTGTTGAAAAGTATATTATTTAAATTATATTTGTCACTCATAATTTATTTTGTAATTAATATTTCTATATATTATTTAAATTATATTTAAGGTTTACGAGTTTAAAGGTTTAGGTATTTAGGAGCTTCGGGGTTTATGAGTTTAGAGATTTGTGTATTTAGGCATTTAATGGTTTATAAGTTTTATTTAAACAATGATATACCAAAAAATTTATTTTTGTTATTTTTTCTCATTTTTGAAGGTTATAACCTTTGAAAATATAAATTTTTAAATTTTTTTTATATGGGAATACTATATTTAGTTATGATAATCTTAATAATTATATATCATGTTAATTCAATATAAACAATTATATTGATATATATTATATTAATGATTAAAAAATAAATAAATAAACTCTTATTAATAAGAAAGATATTTTTTAAAATATATTTGCAAAACATAAATTTATTCAAAATCATAGTAAAATATTATAGTAAATAATAATTTTTTTGATGTTTTGCTTCTTTTTATAAGTTTATATTTTTTGTTATTAAAAGTAAACTATTTAAATTATATTTGTCTTCCACATAATTTATTTTTAATTTATAATTCTATAAAAAAACTAATACATAATTAAAATAAATATTTAAAATTATAATGAATACAAATAAAATTAAAATTTTTATTATTTATTATTTAGGATATACTAGTTTAATGGTTTAAGTATTTAGGTGTTTTGGGATTTAGTGATTTATGTGTTTAGGACTTTAGTGATTTATAGTTTTTATTTAAAAAATAAAAAATCAAATTTTTTTGATTTTTTTTAATTTTTGAAGGTTATAACCTTCGAAAATATAATAATTTTTATTTTTTTTAAATAATAATATAATAATTAGTTATAATATTCGTATTATTATATATCTGTCTCACTGATAAGTATTTATATTTGTTAGGTATACCTATCTACAATAGTAATTATATATCTTGTCTCACTGATCAGTATTTATATGTTTTTAGGGTTATACCTATCTCACTAATAAGTAATTATATATCTGTCTCACTAATATTTAGTTATAATATTTATATATATGTTAATAATTTATTTTGTAATTAGTATTTAAATTAAAAATAAAACAAATAAATAATTAAAATGAATATTTAAAATTATAATGAAAAAAAATGAGATTTATTAATTATTATTTAGGGTATACCAGTTTAATTTTATTTATATCTGTCTCACTAAAAAGTATTTATCCTATAAAAAATTTAATGTATACCAGTTTAATGGTTTAAGTATTTAGATTTTTTGTCATTTGAAAATTTAGCGATTTATGTTTTTAGGCATTTAGTGGGTTATAGGATTTATTTAAACAATAAAATAATAAAAAAAGTTTATAATTATTTTTAATTTTCATAGGTTATAACCTTTGAAAATAATAATAATATTTAAAATTTTTTTAAATGTAAATCTAATATTTTAGTTTTAATAATATTAATAATTATATATCATATAAATTCAATATAAACAATTTTATTGATAGATATTATAATAATGATCAAAAATTAAATTAATAAACTATTAATAAAAGATTAAAATTAATTAAAAAATATTTACAAAACCCAAATTGATTCAAAATTATAGTAAAATATATTACTTGATAATAATTTAAAATTTTTAAATTTTTAAATTTTTACTTCTTTTATAGCATATTATATTATTCCATTAAAAATAAATTATTTAAATTATATATGTCGCACTCATAATTTATTTTGTAATAAATATTCTATAAAAATAAACTAATAATAATTATAATTAATATTTAAAATTATAATAATAGAATAAAATTAGATTTATTATTTATTATGTATTATATATCGGTTTAATGGTTTCTGTATTTAGGCATTACAGGTTCTAGGAATTTACTTATTTACTGTGTATGTGTTGAGTAGTTTTAGGTTTTATTTAAATAATAAAAACAAAAAATTATTTTTATTATTTTTGATATTTTCAAAGGTTATAACCGTAGAAATATAAAATTATTTAAATTTTTTTCAAAGTGAATTCATATTTAGCTATAATAATCATTATATTTATATATGATATAAATTCAATATAAACTATTTTATTGATAAATATTCTAATAATGATCAAAAAATAAATAATAATCTATTATTAATACGATAGATATCAATTATAATATAATTACAAAACCTAAAATAATTGAGAAGCAAAGCAAAATAATTACTATATAATAATTTTTTTTTTTGAAAATTTTTTTTTCTTTTAAAAAGTTTATCTATAGTATTTTGATGAAAATAATTTATATAAATTATATTTGTGTAACTCATAATTTATTTTGTAATAAATATTTATATAAAAATAAACAAATAAATAATTAAATTTGAATATTTAAAATTAAAATGAAAAAAAAATGAGATTTATTCTTTATTATTTAGGATAAAATGGTTTAATTTAAATTAGATATGTCTCACTAATAATTTATTTTGTAATTAATATTTCTATAAAAATAAACTGATAAATAATAAAAATTAAAATTAAAATTATACTGAATAATTAAATTAATTTATATTGTTCCTCTATCAACTCTAAAATGATTGCTAAATCTCTAACCAAAATAATAGGAGCTTTTACTTTATCTCTATTATGTCTCATCATATTTGATGTTGAAACAATGGGCTATCAAAGGTAATTTGACTCATGTACGCTAACAGACTAAACCAAAGTTGTACCCCTATGTGTTGAAATAACTAGTTGTTGAGGATGCTATTTATATTGATTATTGTAATTTCTTCTAAAATATTACTCATACACACACTCAAAGCAATTTTTTTAAAACATAGTTCACCTCTAAAAAAATAACCACCGTATAGCCTATTAGAATAAACTAGCCCTAGGGCGGTTTGAGCAGGGAAAGAAGTATGGATCTCTTTAAATCAAGAATCAAAAAAATTATTTTATTGGCATGTCTAAGCCTTTTTTTTATATCCTCATGGATATGAAAAGTATCATTTCTTTCTTTTTATATTAAATGAGTTATGTATACAAGCTCTCAATACCCAAAAAGGTGTAAATGAATCATATTCAAATGTATAAAAGGTTTTAATCATTGCTCAAAATATTAGTCTTGCATATTGACACTTGAGGTCTCAAATCAAAGGAAAAAGCCATAGTGATATTTCCAATCCCAAGAATTTTTAGCTATAGAAAGTTATAAAGAGTAGTACTCGAGCTTTAACTATTTCTAGGGTCATGACTTTTGCTCTTGAGGAATGTCCAAATTTACAATCATTCCTAGTGCAATGACTTTACAATATAAAGATAAAAATGCACAAGCTATGGTCATATCCAATACTGTGACCCAGTATTATAGTGATTAAATATGTATTCAAGATTATTCTTAGTGCATAACAATATGTTCAACAGAGAGACACAAGTTATGGCATATTCTCATCGATATGATTTTGTGTTCTAGAAACAAAATATACAATCATGACCATATCTAATGCTAGAATAATCTAAAGCAAGAATGAGAATGAATCCATAACTCACCCCTTGAGTCATGACTTTTTGTTACATATACAAAAAGATAAATCTGTGACATTCCTAAAAGTTGTGAATTTCAATTTAAATTTAACACATAGTCATTTGATTATAAAAGCGCAAAACATGAGATTTAGGATTTAGGATTAATGGGTTAGGGATATAGTTTATGGTTTACGGTTTAGGATTTAAAGTTTAGGGTTTATAGTTTTTTTTTTGTTTTTTGTTTTTGGAAAATACACACTTTATTTATCATTTAGGCACACAACTTACAAGAGACAAAAAAGCTGACTAATTTAGGCCATCCCAGGAAATCCTATGCACCTTAATTATTATATGCATAAAATACATAAAAAAAACATAATGCCTAATAATTCTAAGCGTACGAATACAACTAAAATCACTTAGCATTCCCGGACTTCATAGTTGGCATTGAGTCATTATGTGCACTGCGTCCTTTCCATTTGGATTTTTCCAAGCCTTTTGGAGGAACCTGAATGATGCACCATATTAAAACTATGCAAATATAAGATTGTGCATGTGTGTGACATGCAGCATCAACCGTTTGCCTATGTCATTGCTATGCAATGGAATACATGTACAACTAAATACCCATAAATCAACAAGTCCATATCTATGGCACTTTGTCAATTCATTCTCACCTCTAAATTCCACTTTCTTTTGCTCCAATTATTTTCAAAAGAGTATATCTTGGGTTAGAATGCTTCCTCGTCGAGCTCTAAGAAGTGGCTATATGTTTCACGGACAAAATATCAAAAAATATGCATGCATCGGTGTGCATGTGTGATGAGGTCCATCTCATAGTCTAATTATCTACGCCTAAAACCAAGCTAGACTACAAGTAAAATTACAAAATGCTATAAAGATCGGTCTTATGCTCCCGGGAATGTAGCATTGCCTAATGTGAATTTACAAAATGCATTAGTGGGCCCCACTTAGAGATACTCATGGGTCCAGTTGCCCACATTGCATGCTACAAAGAGAACATACAAGATTGTGTGTGTGAGTATGTCATGATCCGTCTCTACAAGTACATGGTGCATACAAATTCCAAAATATAAATAAGACTACAAACATAAACTACAAGTTTGAATCTTTCACTCCCGTATGGCTAGTCTGGACTTCATTGCTTACTTGCCCTGCTTGTTGATGCTTCGGATTTTGCCGCCTCTCGAATTAATCATGGATTACCCGCTACTCCTGCTGGGCGATGGTTGGATGGCCCTCTAGGCTACCTGATAGGGCTAGTGGGACCCACTCCTAGCTACTCCTGGGTTTACTCCCGACCACTTTCCTCGGTCTCGTCAGTTGTCTGAATGTTATCATTTCGGCTTGCTAGTGGGGCCCTCTACAAGCTGGTGGCCCATACTTCTGGCTGCTTCCAGGACTTGCTGGCCCCTTTGAATACTACACCAAAATGGACAAGAATATGTTCACGTGTGTACTGTGGTCTGTCGCTATGTGTGTGTGGTGCAGTTGTATCATTGTTTAGTAGTTTAGTAATTTAAGCATTTAGGTATTTTGTGGTTTATAGGTTTTATTTAAATAATTAAATAACAAAAAAATTATTTTTATGATTTTTTCTCATTTTCAAGGTTATAACCATTGAAAATATTATAATTTTTAATTTTTTTCAAATGTTAATACAATATTTAATTATAATAATCATAAAAATTAAATATCATGTAAATTTAATATAAATAATTTTATTGATCGATATTATAATACCGATCATAAAATAGATTAATAAATTATTATTAATAAGATAGATATTAATTAAAATATATTTGCAAAACCTAAAATGATTCAAAATCTAAGTAAAATATATTACTAAATAATAATTTTTTATTTTTAAATTTTTGATTCTTTTTATAAGCTTATAAATTTTTTTGATGAAGATAAATTATTTAAATTATATTTGTCTCATTTATAATTTTATTTTGCAATTAATATTTCAATAAAAATAAACTAATAAATAATTAAAATGAATATTAAAATTATAATGATTACAAATAAAAATGAGATTTATGATTAATTATTTAGGGAATACCAGTTTAATGGTTTAAGTATTTAGGAGTTTAGTAGTTTAGTGATTTAAGTGTTTAGGCATTTAGTAGTTTATCTATTTTATTTAAATAATGAAATATCAAAAAAATTATTTTTCAAATTTATTATCAATTTTGAAGTTTATAACTTTTATAAATATAATAATTTTTAAATTTTTTTCAAATGTGAATACAATATTTAGATATAATAAACTTAATAATTATATATCATGTAAATTAAAAATAAACAATTTTATTGATAGATATTAATAAACTAAATATAAATATAAATATAATAATGATCAAAAAATAAATTAATAAACTATTATTTATTGATAGATATTTATATATTATTTATAAATACTTAAACCTTTTGTTGGGTAATTGCGCTTCCACGGGTAGTGAGATTAAAAACAGAAAACAACATAAACATAGAAAACAAGCAATATATATATATATATCCTAATCAAACAGCATCCACGAGAGAATCAAAAATGAGAAATCAACACAAGAAATAACGTGGTTCGCTAGTCGCTTAGTACGACTAGCTATCTCCACCAGAAAATGCTAAAGCATTACTGATTAAAACCAAGAAAATAGAACGTCTTATAATATGCAGCATGCAGCAGTCGCGAAATAGAGCAAAGAGAGGAGAGGGATGATGAACAGTTCAAATGGGTCAAAAACAGCCACCTGAAAAATAAATTACAAATATTTTTATATGAAAAATAAATATCCGGTTCATTTAACCGAAGTGGGTCAGATCATGGAACGGGTCAGGCTCTGCTCCAAAAATTTCGGCCCTCTGACCAGACAGCGGGACCTCTGTTATTGTGCTACTGCTTCATCCATGGGCTTTTAATATTTCCTTTCATGCACTTACATGAAAATATTAAAACATATTATTAAATAAAAACAAATTACATATACAGTAATCTCCACCTTAGTTTGTTTTGCATATAGATAGAGAGACACTCTCTGTAAACAGTTAGTCCAAAAAGACTACATCTGATTTGATATGTTCAGTAAGTCAAGACAGAGTCTTAACTTATTCAGAGTAACATGTTTGGTAAACATGTCAGCTGGATTATCAGAAGTTGCAATCTTCTTTACTTGTACCCTCTTCTCAGATTGAAGGAAATGATATCGCACATCAATGTGCTTCGTCCTCTCATGGTGCACTTGGTCTTTTGCTATACAAATAGCACTGAGGTTGTCACGGAAGACTGTTGCAACCTCTTCATAAAGACCAAGGTCCTTGAGAAAACCTTTCAGCCATATCCCTTCCTTCGCAGCTTCAGTCAGAGCCATATACTCTACTTCAGTAGAAGATAAAGTAACAGAAGATTGTAGTGTGGCTTTCCAGCTAACTACAGAACCACATACAGTGAGGACAACCAGTCATAGACCATCTACTGTCAACATCTCCTGCATAGTCAGAATCAGAATATCCTGCCAGCAAGAGTTCAGATTCATTACCAAATATCATATCAACATCTGAAGTCCCCTTGAGGTACCTAAGTATCGTCTTAACAGCTTTTCAGTGCTCTTGACCAGGGTTTATCATAAACCTACTCACTGTACTTACTGCATGAGCAATATCAAGTCGGGTGCACACCATAAGATACATGAGGCTCCCGACATCACTAGAATAAGGAACCTTAGACATTTGTTCCTTGTCAGATTCAGATTGATGATAACATTCTAATGTCAGATGGAGGTTAGAAGCAAATGGTGTGGACAGAGGCTTACAAGAAGCCATTCCAAACCTAGATAGAAGTTTCTGAATATATTGTTTCTGTGAAAGAAACAATTTTCTTTTAATTCTATCTATTAATATTTCCATATTAAAAATTTGCTTTGCTTTTCCAAGATCTTTCATATCAAATTCAAAACTGAGGAGATCTTTCAGTTCCTGAATATCAGATTTATTTCTGGCAGCAATAAGCACATCATCTACATACAATAGCAAGTAGATATATGACTCATCATTGTGCCTTTTGAAATAAACACAATAGTCATGGTCACACCTACTATATTCATGACTAGTCATGAAACAGTCAAATCTCTTGTACCACTAACAAAAAGACTACTTAAGTCCATAAAGGGACTTCAGAAGCTTGCACACATGGGTTTCCTTGCCTGATACCTCAAAACCCTCAGGCTGGCTCATGAAGATCTCTTCATTGAGATCTCTATGAAGAAAAGCAGTTTTGATATCTAGTTGCTCAAGTTCAAGATTCCGATGTGACACTAATGCTAGAAGCACTATTATTGAGGTATGTCTAACTACATGAGAGAATATCTCGTTGTAGTCAACACCCTCTTTCTGACTGAACCCTCTTGCAACTAGACGTGTCTTAAACTTTAAACCACCAGCAATTGAGGCATCTTCTTTCTTCTTGAAAACCCATTTGCAAGACACTATTTTTCTTCCCTTTGATTTAGGTACAATGATCTAGGTACCATTCTTATGAAGAGATTCAATTTCTTCATTCATGGCAACCAACCATGACTCAGACTTAGGACAATTAACAGCATTCCTGAAGGAGGATGGTTCAGGAATGTCAATTTCTTCGGCAACTTGTTGGGCAAATCCTACAAACTCATCAAAGCCGAATCTCAAAGGAGGACCTATGTTTACCCTCCTTTGTCTATCCCTTGCAATGTAATAGGGAGTATACTTTTAAGGTGCAATTTCAGGTTTAGTTTCAATAACAGATTCAAAATCATTTTTATGATCAGCTATTGTTTGTCTAGAGACAACATGTATCCTTCCTGGAGTAACAGATCAGATTTTAGCTCCACCTTAATTTCAGCTTGAGGAACATGAGATAGCTGAATAAGACTAAGTACTTGTTTAAGAAAGACACTCTTGTCGAAGGTTACACTCCTAGAGAGTATAACTCTTTTTTCAGATGGTGACCAGATATAGAATCTTTTGACTCCATCACTATAACTAACAAATATTCCCTTGCGTGCTCGAGATTCAAGCTTAACATCATTTACATGATAGTAGGCAATACACCCAAACACCTACAGATTGGAATGATCTGAAGGTTTACCAGCCCACACTTCAAATGGAATTTTAAAGTTAATTCCACTATGTGGCGATCTGTTTATTAGATGGCATGCTATATTAACAGCTTCAGCCTAAAACTCATTGCCTAAGCCTAATTGAGAGAGCATACACCTTGTTCTCTCTAGAAGAGTTTGGTTTATTCTTTCAGCAATGCCATTTTGCTAAGGAGTGTCCCTAACAGTCTTGTGTCTAGCTATACCTTTGTCCTTACAGAATTCCTCAAATTTAGACGAACAGAATTCTAGACCATTATCTGCTCGTAACAATTTAACCTTCTTTTGTGTTTGATTTTCTACTAAGCTAACCCAATGCTTTAACTTTATAAAAGTCTCGGATTTATGTTTCATCATGAATACCTAGGACATCCTAGAGTAATCATCAACTAAACATAAATAAAATCGAGCACCCCCAAAAGATGTGACTCTAGAAGGGCCCCAATAGTCAGCATGGATATAATCCAAAATACTGTTTGTACAGTGTATGACCTTACTGAACTTAGTTCTATGTTTCTTACCAAAAACACAATGATCACCGAAATTTAATTTACTGGCTCTATGACCAACAAGAAGATTAAGATCAAAGAAAATTTTTATACATTTCTCTCCCATATGTGCTAGTCGCATATGCCATAGTCTGGTAAGTTCAGCTTTGTCTTCAGATGCTAGCTCTGTGGATGTGACAGCAATAGCCCCTATCACTGTAGAACCTATCAGTGTGTATAGCATTCCAGTCTTCTGCCCCTTCAGTACAACATCATCTCCTCGGTGAACATTCAGTGTTCCCTCTCTACCTTTGAATGAATATCCCTGATCGTCCAGAACACCAAGAGAAATGAGATTCATTATCATCTCAGGGAAATATCTCACATTTGAAAGTGAGACAATTCGGCCATCCCAAGTTCTCAGTATGACGGTGCAGATTCCAACCACCATACATGGTTGGCTATTCCCCACCACAGCATGGCCAGCTTCTTTCTTATCATATTTGCTGAACCACTCCAAGAGAGTACTTATATGGAAGGAAGAACCATGTTTCCAGGATCTAAGAATCTGATCTTGCGATCATTGTGGAGATTACCAACACAAGGTCTTCTCCATCATCCACATCATCAAAAGTCACAGCAGCAGCAGGTGGGGGGTTAGGTTGACCTTGTTGTTACAGCCTTGCTCTCTTTTTTGGGCACTCAGTTTTCCAATGCCCTTTCTATTTACAGTAGTGACAAATGTCACCATCCTTTGACCTCTTCTGAATCTTATTTCCCTTCTTCTTGAATGAATCAGGTTGTGGCCTCCTGTTTGTCACCACCAGTCCAATAGGATGTTGTTCAAGTCTTTCAACCGCTACCTTCTGCCTCATCTCTCTGGAGTGTAGGGTAGCTCGAACATCCTCTAGTGTAATCTTTTTTTTTTCCCACAATGAGAGATTCAACAAAATTTTTCAAATGAGCTCGCATTTTAATCTGCTACATACTAAACCCATTTCTACCATTGAATTTCTCAATCGTGGTGTTTAGGGTTCCAGCCATTTCAATAGAATATCGCTTCTACAGAAAAAAAAATCACAAACCTTAAATGCACAATTTCTCGAAAAATTCCAAAATCAAGCTCTGATACCAATTGTTGGGTAATTGTGCTTCCACGGTAGTGAGATTAAAAACAGAAACAACAGAAAACATAGAAAAACAAGCAATATAATCCCAAGTTCTCAAGCATCCACAACACAATCAAAAAACGAGAAAATCAACACCGAAAATAACATGGTTCGCTAGTCGCTCAGTACGACTAACTATATCGACCAGAAAATACTTAAGCGTTACAAATTAAAACCAAAATGGAAAGGTCTTACAGTATGCAGCACACAATAGTCGAGAAATTTCACGCAGAAAGAAGAGAGGGATGATGAACAGTTCCACGGGTCAATAATAGCCGCCCGAAAAATAAAATTACAAATCATTTTATATTAAAAAAAACATCCGGTTCATTTAATCGCAGCGGGTCGGATCATGGAACGGGTCAGGCTCTGCTCCCAAAATTTTGGCCCGCTGACCGGACAGCTGGACCTCCATTATTGTGCTACTGCTGCATCCCCGAGTTTTTAATATTTCGTTTCCTGCACTTACATGAAAATATTAAAACAAAAAAATGTTTCGTTATACAAATAGATTCTTAAATAAAAACAAATTACATATACATCATATGTATTTAGGAGTTTACTGATTTACCTATATATGCATTTAGTGGTTTATATGTTTTATTTAAAAAATAAAATAACAAAAAATTTATTTTTGTTTTTTTTTGATATTTTCAAAGGTTGTAACCGTTGAAAATACAATAAAATTTAAATTTTTTTATAAAGTGAATACAATCTTTAGTTATAATAATCAATATATTTATATATCATATAAATTCAAATAAACAATTTTATTGATAAATATTCTAATAATGATCAAAAAATAAATTAATAATATATTATTAATAAGATAGATATCAATTAAAATATAATTACAAAACCTAAAATGATTCAGAAGCAAAGCAAAATATATTACTATATTATAATTTTTTGTTTTGAATTTTTTTTTTCTTTTAAAATGTTTATGTATATTTTTTTGATGAAAAATAATTTATATAAATTATATTTGTCTAACTTATAATTTATTCTGCAATTAATATATTTATAAAAATAAACAAATAAATAATTAAAATGAATATTTAAAATTATAATGAAAAAAATGAGATTTATTATTTATTATTTAAGGATACTGGTTTAATTTAAATTAAATATTTCTCACTAATAATTTATTTTGTAATTAATATTTCTATAAAAATAAACTGATAAATATTTAAAATAAAAATTTAAATTATACTGAATAAAATTTAAAATGAGATTTATGATTTATTTTTACTGTATACTAGTTTAATGGATTAAGTATTTAGAGGTTTTTTCATTTAGGATTTTAGCGATTAATGTTTTAAGGCTTTTAGTGGTTTATACGTTTTATTTAAAAAAATAAAATATCAAAAAAAATTTCTATAATTTTTTCTCATTTTCATAGGTTATAAACTTTGAAAATATAATAATATTTAAATATTTTTGAAATATGAATACAATCCTTAGTTATAATAATATTAATAATTATATATCATATAGATTCAATATAAATAATTTTATTGATATATATTATAATAATGATAAGAATTAAATTTATAAACTATTGATATTAAGATAGATATTAATTAAAAAATAATTACAAAACCCAAATTGATTCAAAATTATAATAAAATATATTTCTGGATAACAATTTTTAATTTTTAAAATTTTACTTCTTTTATAAGCACACATATTTTTTAAATTATATTTGTCGCACTCATAATTTATTTTGTAAAAAATATTTCAATAAAAATAAACTAATAAATAATTAAAATGAATATTTAAAATTATAATAAATAAAATTAAAAATTAGATTTATTAATTATTAAGTAGTATATAGCGGTTTAATGGTTAATGTATTTTGGCATTTCGGGGTTTAGGAGTTTACAGATTTAACTGTGTATGCATTTAGTTGTTTTTGGTGTTATGTAAAAAAATATTAAAAAATTTATTTTTTTTATTTTTTGATATTTTCAAATGGTAATAACCTTTGAAAATATAATAATTTTTAAATTTTTTTCAAAAGTGAATACTATATTTAGTTATAATAATCATTATATTTATATATCATATAAATTCAATATAAATATTTTTATTGATAAATATTTTAATAATGATCAAAGAATAAATTAATAATCTATTATTAATAAGTTAGATATCAATTTAAATATAATTACAAAACCTAAAATGATTCAGAAACAAAGCAAAATATATTACTATATAATAATTTTTTGTTTTGAATTTTTTTTTCTTTAAAAAGTTTATCTATATTTTTTTGATAAAAAATAATTATATAAATTCTATTTGTCTAACTCAATTTATTCTGTAATTAATAATTATATAAAAAATAAATGAATATATAATTAAAATGAATATTTTAAATAATAATGAAAAAAATAATATTGAGATTTATTATTTATTATTTAGGTTATACCAGTTTAAAATGATTATCTATTTAGGGTTTTCGAGATTTAGGAGTTATTGATTTAAGTAATTAGGCATTTTGTGGTTTATAGGATTTATTTAAAAAATGAAATAACTAAAAAATTATTTTTGTTATTTTTTCACATTTGAAAAGGTTATAACATTTGAAAATATAATAATTTTAAAATTTTTTAAAATGTGAATTAAATATATAGTAATATTAATTATTATAATTATATATAATATAAACTAATTATAAATAATTTTATTCATAGATATGATATCAATTATCAAAAAATAAATTAATAAACTATTATTAAAATGATAGATATAAATTAAAATATAATTACAAAACCTAAAATGATTCAAAATTAATGTAAAATTTATTACTAAATAATAATTTTTTGTTTTTAAATTTACTTCTTTTTATAAGATTATATTTTTTTATTAAAAGTAAATTATTAATATTATATTTGTCTGACTAATTATTTATTTTGTAATTAATATTTATATAAAAAATAAAATATTTAAAATGAATATTTAAAATGATAATGCATACAAATTAAAATGAGATTTAAGATTTATTATTGTTGTATATGTAATTTATTTTTTTATAATCTGTTTGTATAACCAAATATTTTTTCTATTTTAAAGTTTTCATGTAAGTGCAAGAAAAGAAATATTAAGAGGATGGGGATGCAGCAGTAGCACAATAACAGAGGTATCGCTGATCGGACAGCGGGCTGAAATTGGAGTAGAGCCTGACCCGTCACATGATCCGACCCGCTCCGGTTAAATGAACCAAGCGAAATTTTAATATAAAATGTTTTGTAGTTTTATTTTCGGGTGGCTGTTTTTGAACTAGTGGAACTGTTCATCATCTCTCTCTTCTCTCTGTTTGATTTATCGCGACTATTCTATGTGCTGCATACTGTAAGACATTTCTGTTGCTTTAATCTGTAACGCAAAAGCATTTTCTGGTGGATTTAGCTAGTCGTACTGAGCGACTAGCGAACCACGTTATTTTCGGTGGTTATTTCTCGTTTTTTGATTCTATCATGGATGGTTGCTGAATTAGGATATATATATTGATTTTTTGTTGTTGTTTCTGTGTTTCTGTATCTCAATCTCACTACCGTGGAAGCACAATTGCTCAACAATTATATATGGTATACTGGTTAAATGTATCGATTATTTAGGGGTTTTATTGTTTAGGAGTTTAGCAATTTATGTTTTTAGGCAATTAGTGGTATATAGGTTTTATTTATATAATAAAAATAAATTTTTTTTTGATTTTTTTTTAGATATTCAAAGGTTATAACCTTAAAAATAAAATAATTTTTTTTTAAAAAAAATGTGAATACCATGTATAATTATATTAATCTTATTAATTATATATCATATAAATTCAATATAAATAACTCTAATGATAGATATTATAATAATGATCAAAAATTAAATTAATAAACTATTATTTATAATATAAATATTAAAAAAAATATATTTACAAAACACAAAATGATTCAAAATCAAAAAAAAAATATATTACTAAATAATAATATTTAATTTTTAAATTTTTCCATCTTTTTATATGCTTGTATTTTTTTATGATTAAAAATAAATTATTTAAATAATATCAGTCTCACTCAAAATTTATTTTGTAATTAATTTTTCTAAAAAATTAAAATATAAATAATTAAAATGAATTTTAAAATTATAATAAATAGAAATAAAAATGAGATTTATTATTTATTAAGTAGTATACTACTGTTATATGGTTTATGTATTTAGGGATTTAGGGTTTTATGAGCTACTGATTTAAGTAAGTAAACATTTAGTGGTCTATAGTTTTTATTTAAAAAATAAAAAACAAAAAATTTATTTTTTGTATTCTTTCTGATTTTTAAGATTATAACTTTTAAAAATATAATAAATTTTAAATTTTTTTCAAAAGTGAATACAATATTTATTTATAATAATCATAATAATTATATATCATTTAAATTCAATATAAACAATTTTATTGATAGATATTCTAATAATTATCAAAAAATAAATTAAAAATCTATTATGAATAAGATTGATATTACTTAAAAAATAATATCAAAACCTAAAATGATTCAAAAGCAAAGCAAAATATATTACTTAATAATAATTATTTGTTTTTAAATTTGTATTCTTTTTATAAGCTTAACCATTTTTTGATGAAAAATAATTTTTATAAATTATATTTTTAACTCATAATATATTTTATAATTAATATATATATATAAATAAAAAACTTAACAATCAAAATTAATTTTTTAAATTATAATGGAAACAAATAAAAATGAGATTTATTAATTATTATTTAGGGTATACCGGTTTAAAGGTTTAAAGGATTATCTTATAATTATTAAGATTATTATAACTAAATATTATATTTACTTTTGAAAAAAAATTTAAAATTATTATATTTTCAAAGGTTATAAACTTCAAAAAAGATAAAAAATCAGAAATTTTATTATTATTATTTTAATATTTAAATAAAACTTATAAACCACTAAATGACAAAACATTTAAATCTCTAGACTCCTAAAGCCCAAAACCCCCTAAATACTTAAACCATTAAACCTATATAACCTAAATAATAAATAATATATCTCATTTTTATTTGTATTCATTATATGTTTAAATATTCATTTTAATTATTTTTTAGTTTATTTTTATAGAAATATTAATTACAAAATAAATAATCAGTGAGAAATATATAATTTAAATATATTATTTTTTATTAAAAAAAAGAAGCTTATAAAATTAAAAAAAATTTCAAAAATTTAAAATTTTATTTAGTAATATAATTTACTTTGATTTTGAATTATTTTGGATTCTGCAAATATATTTTAATTAATATCTATCTTATTAATAAAAGTTTATTAATTTATTTTTCTATCATTATAATAATTTATATTAATAAAATTTTTTATATTAAATTTACAACAAATATAATTATTAAGATTATTTAACTAAGTATTGCATTCATATTTTAGAAAGATTAAAAAATTATTATACTTTAAAAGGTAATAACATTTGAAAATCACAAAAATTCATAAAAATAAATTTTTTGTTATTTCATTGATTAAATAAAACCTATAAACACATAAATGTGCAAACATATAAATCAATAAACTCTTTAACCACAAAACCACAATAAACTTAAACAATTAAATAGTTATACCCTACATAATAAATCATAACTCTCATTTTTATTAGTATTCATTATAATTTTAAATATACATTTTAATTATTTATTAGTTTAATTTTATAGAAATATAAATTACAAAATAAATTATTAGTGAGAAAAATATAATTTAAATAATTTATTTTTCATCAAAAAATATATAGGCTTATAAATGGATACAAAAATTTAAAAATTTAAATTTAATATTTAGTAAAATATTTCACTTTGATTTTGAATCATTTTAGGTTTTGTAAATATATTATAAACAATATTTATCGTATTAATAATTGTTTATTAATCTTTTGTATGATCATTATTATAATATATATCAATATAGTTGTTTATATTGAATTTACATGATATATAATTATTAAAATTATCATAACTAAATGTAGTATTCCCATTTAAAAAAAATTAAAAATTGTTATAGTTTCAAAGGTTATATCCTTCAAAAATGAGAACAAATAACAAAGAAATTTTTTTGGTTATTTTATTTTTTAAATAAAACCTATAAACTACTAAATGCCAAAACACTTAAATCACTAAATTTTTAAATCACAAAACTCCTAAATATATAATCTTTTAAACCTATAAAATTTATTTTATTAATAATAGTTTTATTTAATATCTATCTTATTAATATATTTTACTTTGATTTTGAATCATTTTAGGTTTTGCAAATAAATTTTATTTAATATCTATCTTATTAATAATAGTTTCTTAATTTATTTTATTTTCGTCATCATAATATCTATAAAAAATTTATTTATATTGAATTTACATAATATATAATTTATTAGATTATTATAACAAAATAATATTTTCACATTTTAAAAAAACTTAAAAATTTTTAAGTTTTCAAATGTTATAACTTTTGAAAATAAGAAAAAATAAAAAAATAAATTTTTTGTATTTAGATTTTTTAAATAAAATTTATAAACCACAAAATACCTAAATTCTTAATGACTAAACTCCGAAACCCTGAAGCCCATAAATACATAAGCCTTTAAATTAGTATACTCTAAATAATAAATAATAAATCTCTTTTTTATTAGTATTCATTATAATTGTAAATATTCATTTTAATTATTTATCAGTTTATTTTTATTGAAATATTAATTACTAAAAAATTATTAGTGAGATGGATATAATTTAAATAATTTATTTTTCATCAAAAAAATATAAGATTATAAAATGAGGCAAAATTTTAAAAACAAAATATTATTATTTAGTAATTTATTTTAATTTAATTTTGAATAATTTTAGATTTTGCAATTATATTTTAATTTATATCATTCTAATTAATAATAGTTTATTAATTTATTTATTGATCATTATTATAATATCTATTAATAAAATTATTTATATTGATTTTTCATTATATATAATTATCAAGATTAATAACTAAATATTATATTCACATTTTAAAAAAAATTAAAAATTATTATATTTTAAAAGGTTATAACCTTTAAAAATTGATAAAATCACCAAAGGCATAAACACTTAAATGTCTAAAGCCCAAAACACCTACATACTTAAACCATTAAACCTGTATATCCTGAATAATAAATAATAAATCTCAATTTTATTTTTAATTATTATAATTTTAAATATTTATTTTAATTATTTATTAGTTTATTTTTATAGAATTATAAATTACAAAATAATTTATGAGGAAGACAAATATAATTTAAATAATTTATTTTTAATAACAAAAATATAAACTTATAAAAAAAGCAAAATATTAAAAAAATTATTTTTTAGTAATATATACTTTGATTTTCAATAAATTTAAATTTTGTAAATATATTTTAAATAAATCTATCTTATTAATAATAGTTTATTAATTTATTTATTGATCATTATTATAATATCTTGCAATGTGATTATTTATATTGAATTTAAATGACTTATATTTATTAAGTTTATTATAACTAAATATTATATTTATATTTCAAAAAAATTTAAAATTTTTATATTTTCAAAGGTTATAACCTTCAAAAATTAATAAAAATAAATAAAAATAAATTTTTTGTTATATAGTTGTTTAAATAAAACTTATAGACCTCTAAATGCCTAAAACATAGATCTATAAACTCCAAAACACAAAAGAAACTAAATACTTAAAACATTAAACTCAAACCTTAAATATAATTTAAATAATTTATTTTTCATCAAAAAAAATATAAGATTATAAAAAGAAGCAAAAACTAAAAAACAAAAATTATTATTTGGTAATAATTTTAATTTGATTTTGAATAATTTTAGGTTTTGCAATTATATTTTAATTTATATCTATCATATTAATAATACCATATTAATTATTTTTTGATAATTGATATCATATCTATCGATAAAATTGTTCATATTTAGTTTATATTATATATAATTATAATGATTCTTATTACTAAATATTGTATTCACATTTTTAAAAAATTTTAAAATTATTATATTTTCAAAGGTTATTACCTTGAAAATGTGAAAAAATATCTAAAATAATTTTTTTTTGTTATTTCATTGTTTAAATAAAACCTATAAACCACTAATGCCTAAAAACATAAATCACTAAAGTCATAAAAGAAAAAACTTTTAAATACTTAAGATATTAAATGGTATACATTAATAATAATTCATTAATATCATTTTAATTTTTATTCAGTATAATTTAAAATTTTATTTTAATTATTTATCCATTTATTTTTATAGAAATATTAATAAAAAAATAAATTATTAGTTAGACAGATCTAATTAAATTAAACTGGTATACCCAAAATAATAAAGAATAAATCTCAATATTATCTTTTTCATTATAATTTTAATATTTAATTTAATTATTTATTTGTTATTTTTATATAAAAATTAATTAAAAAATAAATTAGGAGTTAAACAAATATAATTTATATAAATTAATTTTCATCAAAAAAATATGGATAAACTTTTTAAAAGAAAAAAATTTCAAAACAACAAATTATTATATAGTAATATATTTTGCTTTCTTCTAAATCATTTTATATAGTAATATATTTTTCATCTAAATATTTTTATTTAGTAATATATTTTGATTTGATTTTGAATCATTTTGTGTTATGTAAATAGTTTTTAATTAATATTTATATTATTAATAGTTTATTAAATTAAATTTTGATCATTATTATAATATCTATCATTAAAATTGTTTATATTGAATTATATGATATATAATTAATAAGATTAATATAATTAATCATAGTATTCACATTCCAAAAAATTTTAAATATTATTATATTTTCAAAGGTTATAACCTATGAAAATGATAAAATTATAGTAATTTTTTTTGATATTTTTATTTTTTAAATAAAAATATAAACCACTAAAAGCCTAAAAACATAAATCGCTAAAATCCTAAATGAAAAAACCTCTAATACTTAATCCATTAAAATGTATATAGTAATAATAAATCATACATCTCATTTTTAATTTTATTTAGTATTTTAAAATTTATTTTAAATATTTATCAGTTTATTTTATAAATATATTAATTACAAAATAAATTATTAGTGAGAAATATCTAATTTAAATTAAACTGATATCCCTAAAAATAATAATAAATCTCATTTTTTCATTATAATTTTAAATTTCATTTTAATATTTATTTGTTTATTTTTATAAATTATTAATTACAGATAAATTATGAGTTAGACAACTATAATTTATATAAATTATTTTTCATCAAAAAATATACATAAACTTTTTAAAAGAAAAAAAAATTCAAAACAAAAAATTATTATATAGTAATATATTTTGCTTTGCTTCTGAATAATTTTATGTTTTGTAATTATATTTTAATTTATATCTATCTTTTTAATAATAGATTATTAATTTATTTTTTCATCATTATTAGAATATTTATCAATAAAATTATTTATATTGAATTTATATTATACATAAATATAATGATTATTATAACTAAAGATTGTATTAATTTAAGAAAAAAATTTAAAATTTATTGTATTTTCAAAGGTTATAACCTTTGAAAATACTTAAACCTTTTATTATAAATAATTGCTAAACTCCTAAACGACAATACCTCTAAATACTTAAACCATTAAACATGTGTACATTAATAAAAAATCATAAATCTCAATTTAATTTTTATTTAGTATATTTTTAAATTTTTATTTTAATTATTTATCAGTTTATTTTTATAGAAATATTAATTACAAAATAAATTATTAGTGAGACATATCTAATTTAAATTAGACCGGTATACCCAAAATAATAAAGAATAAATCTCAAAATTATTTTTTTCATTATAATTTTAAATATTAATTGTAATTATTTATTTGTTTATTTTTATATAAAATATTAATTAAAAATAAATTATGAGTTAGATGAATATAATTTATATAAATTAATTTTAATCAAAAAAATATGGATAAACTTTTTAAATGAAAAAAAAATTTCAAAACAACAAATTATTATATAGTAATATATTTTGATTTCTTCTTAATCATTTTAGGTTATTTTATTATATTTTAATTGATATCTATCTTATTAATACTAGATTATTAATTTATTTTTTGATCATTCTTAGAATATTATCAATAATATTGTTTATATTGTATTTATATGATATATAAATATAATGATTATTATAACTAAATATTGAATTCACATTTGAAAAAAATTTAAATATTATTCTATTTACAAATGTTATAACCTTTGAAAATATCAAAAAATAATAAAAAAATTTTTTGTTATTTTAATTTTAAAATAAAATCTATAAACCACTAAATGCATACACAGTAAAATTAG
>JAREIK010011770.1:0-71666 GCA_029783825.1 Sapria himalayana
AATTAATAATCATTATTAATAAGATTGATATCAATTAAATATAATTACAAAACATAAAATGATTCATAAGCAAATCAAAATATATTACTATATAATAATTTTTTGTTTTCAAATTTTTTTATTTTAAAAGTTATCTATATTTTTTTGATTAAAAATATCTACATAAATTATATTTGTCAAACTCATAATTATTTTTTAATTAATATTTATATAAAAACAAAAAAATATATAATTAAAATGAATATTAAAAATTATAATGAAAAAAAATGAGATTTATTATTTATTATTTATTTTTAGGGTATACCAGTTAATTTAAGTTATATCGGTCTAACTAATAATTTATTTGTAATTAATATTCTATAAAAATAAACGGATAAATAATAAAAATATTACTGAATACTTAATATAATTATTTGTTCCTCTCTCAACTCTTAGAATGATTGCTAAAGCTCTAACCATTATAATAGGAGCTTTACTTTATCTCTATTATATCTCATCATATTTGATGTTGAATCACTTGGCTATCAAAGGTAATTTGACTCATGTACGCTAACAGACTAAACCAAAGTTGTACCCCTATGTGTTGAAATAACTAGTTGTTGAGGATGCTATATATATTGAATATTGTAATTTCTTCTAAATTATATCTCATGCACACACTCAAAGCACTTTTTTTAAAACATAGTTCACCTCTAAAAAAATAACCACCTTGTAGCCTATTAGAACAAACTGCCCCCATGGCAGTTTGAGCAGGGCAAGAAGTATGGGCTCTCTTTCAATCAAGAATCAAAAAATTTATTTTATTGGCATTTCTAAGCCCTTTTTTTATATCCTCATGGATATGAAAAGTATCATTTCTTTTTTTTTTATATTAAATGAGTTATGTATACAAGATCACAATACCCAAAATGTTGTAAATGAATCATATTCAAATGTATAAAAGGTTTAAATCATTGCTCAAAATATTAGTCTTGTATATTGACACTTGAGGTCACAAATCAAAAGAAAATGCCATTGTGATATTTCCAATCCCAAGAATTTTAGCTATAGAAAGTTATAAAGAGTAGCACTCAAGCTTTAACTATTTCTAGGGTCATGACTTTTGCTCTTGAGGAATGTCCAAAGTTACAATCATTTCTAGTGCAATGACTTTGCAATATAAAGATAAAATGTAGAAGCTTTGGTCATATCCAATATTGTGACCCAGTATTATAGTGATTAAATATGTATTCATGATCATTCTTAGTGTCATAACAATATGTTCAACAGAGAGACACAAGTTATGGCATATTCTCATCGATATGATTTTGTGTTCTATAGACAAAATATACAATCATGACCATTGCTAATGCTACAATAATCTAAAGCAAGAAAGAGACTGAATCCATAACTCACCCCTTTAGTCATGACTTTGTGTTACATATACAAAAAGATAAAACTATAACATTCCTAAAAGTTGTGAATTTCAATTTAAATTTAATACTTAGTCATTTGATTATAAAAGTGCAAAACATGAGATTTAGGATCTAGGGTTTATGGATTAGGGTTATAGTTTATGGTTTAAGGTTTAGGATATAAAGTTTAGGGTTTGTGGTTTTTTTTTTGTTTTTTTTTTGGAAAATATACACTTTATTTATCATTTAGGCTACACAACTTACAAGAGACTAAAAAGTTGATTAATTTAGGCTAGCCCACCAAATCCTATGCACCTTAATGATTTTATGCATAAAATACATAAAAAAACATAATGCCTAATAATTCCAAGAGTACGAATACAACTAAAATCACATGGCATTCCCACACTTTAGAGTTGGCATTGAGTCATTATGCGCACTTCGTTATTTCCATTTGGATTTGTCCAAGCCTTTTGGAGGAACATGAATGATGCACCATATTAAAACTTTGCAAATATAAGATTGTGCATGTGTGTGACATGCAGCATCAAATGTGTGCCTATGTCATTGCTATGCAATGGAATACATGTAAAACTGAATACCCATAAATCTACAAGTCCATATCTACGATAGTTTGTCAATTTATTTTCACCTCTGAATTCCACATTCTTTTGCTCCAATGATCCTCAAAAGAGTGTTTCTTGGGATAGAATGATTTCTCCTCGAGGTGCAAGAAGTGGCTGTATGTTGCACCGACAAAATTTAAAAAAATATGCATGCATCGGTGTGCATGTGTGATGAGGTTCATCTCATAGTCTAATTATCTACACGTACAACCAAGCTAATATACAAATAAAATTATAAATTGCTATAAAGATGGGTCTTATGCTCCCAGGAGTCTAGCATCGCCTAATGTGTATTTACAAAATGCATTACTAGGCCCCACTTACTCATTGGTCCAATTGCCCTCATTGCATGCTACATAGAAAACACACAAGATTGTGTGTGTGAGTATGTCATGATCCATCTCTACAAGTACATAGTGCATAGAAAGTCCAAAATACAAATAAGTCTACAAACATAAACTACAAGTTTGAATCTTTCGCTCCGGTGTGGCTGGTCTGGACTCCATTGCTTAGTGGCCCTGCTTGGTGATGCTTCATATTTTGCTGGCTCTCCAATTAATCATGGATTACCCACTACTCCTGTTGGGCCACGGTTGGGTGGCCCTCTATGCTGCCTGATAGAGCTAGCGGGACCCACTCCTAGCTACTCTTGGGTTTACTCCCAATCACTTTGCTCGGTCTCTTCAGTTGTTTTAATGTTATCATCCCGGCTTGCTAGAGGGGCCCTCTACAAGCTGGTGGTTCATACTTATGGCTGCTTCCAGGAATTGCTATCCCCTCTAAATGCTACACCAAAATGGAGAAGAATAATTGCACGTGTGTACTGTGGTTCATCGCTATGTGTGTGTGTTGCAGTAGTATCAGGGTTTTAGAGTTTAGTAATTTAAGTATTTAGGTATTTTGTTGTTTATAGGTTTTATTTAAATAATTAAATAACAAAAAAATTATTTTTATGATTTTATCCCACTTTTAAGGTTATAACCTTCGAAAATATTATAATTTTTAATTTTTTTTCAAATGTTAATACAATATTTAGTTATAATAATCATAAAAATTAAATATCATGTAAATTTAATATAAATAATTTTATTGATCGATATTATAATACTGATCATAAAATAGATTAATAACCTATTATTAATAAGATAGATATTAATTAAAATATATTTTCAAAACATAAAATGATTTAAAATCAAAGTAAAATATATTACTAAAAAATAATTTTTTATTTTTAAATTTTTGATTATTTTTATAAGATTATAATTTTTTTGATGAAGATAAATTATATAAATTATATTTGTCTCATTCATAATTTTATTTTGCAATTAATATTTCTATAAAAATAAACTAATAAATAATTAAAATGAATATTAAAATTATAATGAATACAAATAAAAATGAGATTTATGATTAATTACTTAGGGTATACCGGTTTAATTATTTAAGTATTTAGGAGTTTAGGAGTTTAGTGATTTAAGTGTTTAGGCATTTAGTAGTTTATAAGTTTTATTTAAATAATGAAATAACAAAAAAATTATTTTTCAGTTTTTTTATCAATTTTGAAGTTTATACCTTTATAAATTTATTATTTTTAAATTTTTTCTAATGTGAATATAATATTTAGTTATAATAAACTTAATAATTATATATCATGTAAATTAAAAATAAAAAATTTTATTTATAGATATTAATAAATTAAATATAAATATAAATATAATAATGATCAAAAAATAAATTAATAAACTATTATTTATTGATAGATATTTATATATTATTTATAAATACTTAAACCATTAAAGATGGTTTAAATATTTAAGTATTTAAGGGTTTTGGGGTTTTGGATTTTAATGATTTAAGAGTTTAGGCATTTAGTAGTTGATAGGTTTTATATAAACAATAAAATAACAAAAAATTTATTTTTGTGATTTTATCTCATTTTCAAAGATGATAACCGTTAAAAATAAAATAATTTTTAAATTATTTTCAATAACTAAATATAATATTTAGTTATAATAATCTTAATAATTATATATCATGTAAATTCAATATAAACAATTTTATTGATAAATATTCTAATAATGATCAAAAAATAAATTAATAATCTATTATTAATAAGATAGATATCAATTAAAATATAATTACAAAACGAAAATGATTCAGAAGCAAAGCAAAATATATTACTATATAATAATTTTTGTTTTTAAAATTTTTTTTCTTTTAAAAAGTTTATTTATAATTTTTTGATGAAAAATAATTTATAAAAATTATTTTAACCTATGGGACAAATCCGGATCTTCAAAAAAAAATCTTCGAAATGTTGGAAGGGACTGGAGATTTGTAATCCCTATCGCGTCTCGTCCCATGAGCACCCCTAGCATTTAGTGGTTTATAGGTTTTATTTAAAAAATAAAATATCAAAAAATGTATTTTTATTATTTTTTGATATATTCAAAGGTTATAACCTTTGAAAATATAATAATTTTTAAATTTTTTTCAAATTTGAATATAATATTTAGTTATACTAATAATTATATTTATATATTATATAAATTCAATATAAACAATTTTATTGATAAATATTCTAATAATAATCAAAAAATAAATTAATAATATATTAAAATAAGATAGATATTATTTAAAATATAATTACAAAACTTAAAATGATTCAGAAGCAAAGAAAAATATATTACTATTTAATAATTTTTTGTTTTTGAATTTTTTTTACTTTTAATAAGTTTATTTATATTTTTTTGATGAAAAATAATTTATATAAATTATATTTGTCAAACTCATAATTTATTTTTTAATTAATATTTATATATAAAAAAACAAATAAATAATTAAAATGAATATTTAAAATTATAATAAAAAAATGAGATTTATTATTTATTATTTAGGGATACCAATTTAATTTAAATTAGATCTGTCTCACTAATAATTTATTTTGTAATTAATATTTCTATAAAAATAAACTGATAAATAATTAAAATAAAAATTTAAAATTATACTAAATAAAAATTAAAATGAGATTTAAGATTTATTATTAATGTATACTAGTTTAATAGTTTAAGTATTTAGAGGTTTTGTCGTTAAAAGTTTAGCTATTTATGTTTTTAGGGTTTTAGTAGTTTATAGGTTTTATATAAAAAAATAAAATAACAAAAAAAGTTTCTATAATTTGTTTTCATTTTCATAGGCTATAACATTTGAAAATATAATAATATTTACAATTTTTTGAAATGTGAATACAATATTTAGTTATAATAATATTAATAATAATATATCATATAAATTCAATATAAACATTTTTATAGAAAAATATTCCAATAATGATCAAAAAATAAAGTAATAATATATAATTAATAAGATAGATATCAATTAAAATATAATTAAAAAACCTATAATGATTCAGAAGCAAAGAAAAATAAATTACTATATAATAATTTTTTGTTTTTAAATTTTTTTTTCTTTTAAAAAGTTTATCTATATTTTTTTGATGAAAAATAATTTATATAAATTATATTTGTGTAACTCTTAATTTATTTTGTTATTAATATTTATATAAAAATAAACAAATAAATTTTAAAATGAATATTTAAAATTATAATGAAAAAAAATGATATTTATTCTTTATTATTTAGGGTATACCGGTTTAATTTAAATTATATCTGTCTAACTAATAATTTATTTTGTAATTAATATTTCTAAAAAAATAAACTCTTAAATAATTAAAATAAAAATTTAAAATTATACTGAATAAAAATTAAAATGAGATTTATGAATTATTATTAATGTATACCAGTTTAATGGTTTAAGTATTTAGAGGTTTTGTCGTTTAGAAGTTTAGTGAATTATGTTTTTAGGTATTTAGTGGTTTATAGGTTTTATTTAAATAATGAAATAACAAAAAAATTATTTTTGATATTTTTTTAACATTTTCAAAGGTTATAACATTTGAAAATATAATAATTTTTAAATTTTTTCAAATGTAAATATAATATTAAGTTATAATAATCTTAATAATTATAAGTCATTTAAATTCAATATAAATAATTACATTGCTAGATATTATAATAATGATCAAAAAAATTTAATATGCTATTATTAATAAGATAGATATTATTTAAAATATATTTGCAAGATCTATATATATTCAAAATCTAAGTAAAATATATTACTAAATAATAATTTTTTTAATGTTTTGCTTTTTGTATACATTTAAATTTTTGTTATTAAAAATAAATTATTTAAATTATATTTGTCTTACTCATAATTTATTTTGTAATTTATAATTCTATAATAATAAATTACTAAATAATTAAAATAAATATTTAAAATTATAGTGAATAGAAATAAAATTGAGATTTATTATTTATTATTTAGGATATATCAGTTTAATAGTTTAAGTATTTAGGTGTTTTGTGGTTTAGGAGTTTAGTGATTTAATTGTTTAGACCTTTAGTGAATTATAGTTTTTTTTAAAGAATGAAAAACCAAAAAATTTAATTTTTTGGTTTTTTTTTAATTTTTGAAAGTTGTAAGCTTTGTAAATATAATAATATTTAATTTTTTTTAAATGTGAATATAATATTTAGTTAAAATAATCTTAATAATTATATATAATATAAACTCAATATAAATAATTTTATTGATAGATATTATAATAATGATCAATAAATAAATTAATAAATTTGTATTTATAAGAATGATATAAATTAAAATATAATTGTATAATCGAAAATGATTGAAAATAAAATTAAGATATATTATTAAATAATATTTTTTATTTTTAAAATTTTTCCTTTTTTTATAAGCATATATTTTTTTTTGATGAAAAATAAATTATTTAAATTATATCTGTCTAACTAATAATTTATTTTGTAATTAATATTTCTATAAAAATAAACTGATAAATAATTAAAAAGAATATTTAAAATTATAATGAATACTAATAAAAATGAGAATTATGATTTATTATTTAGGCTATACTAATTTAATTTTTTGAGTATTTATGAACTACAGGGATTAGGAGTTTAGCCATTTTAGTTTTTAGACATTTAGTGGTTTATAGGTTTTATTTAAAAAATAAAATAAAAAAAAAGTATTTTTGTTATTTTTTCTCATTTTTGAAGGTTATAACCTTGAAACTATAATAATTTTTAATTTTTTTTTGAAAAGTGAATACAATATGAAGTTAATAATCATAATAATTAAATATCATATAAATTCAATATAAATTATTTTATTGGTATATATTATAATAATGATCATAAAAAAATAATAAACAATTATTAATAAGATAAATATTGTTTAAAATATATTTCCAAAACCCAAAATGATTCAAAATCAAAGCGAAATATTTTACTAAATATTAATTTTAAATTTTTAAATTTTTGTATCAATTTATATGCTTATATATTTTTTGATGAAAGATAAATTTTTTAAATTATATTTGTCTTACTAATAATTTGTATTTTAATTTATATTTCTATAAAAATAAACTAATAAATAATTAAGATGTATGTTTAAAATTATAATGAATACTAATAAAAATGAGAATTTTTATTTAGTATATATAGTATACTGGTTTAATGGTTAAATTATTTAGGGGTTTTGTTGTTTAGTAGTTTAGCAATTTATGTTTTTAGGCTTTTAGTGGTTTATAGGTTTTATTTATATAATAAAAATAAAAAAAAATTTGATTTTTTCTGATTTTCAAAGGTATAATCTTTGAAAAGAAAATAATTTTTAAAATTTTTTGAAATGTGAATACCATATATAATTATATTAATCTTACTAATTATATATCATATAAATTAAAATTTAAATAATTTTAATGATAGATATTATAATAATGATCAAAAATTAAATTAACAAACTATTATTAAAAATCTAAATATTAATTAAAATATATTTACATAACACAAAATGATTCAAAATCAAATAAAAATATATTACTAAATAATAATATTTAATTTTTAAATTTTTATTATTTTGTAATTAGTTAAATAATATCTTTTTACAAGCTTATATTTTTTATGATTAAAAATAAATTTGTTAAATAATATCTCTTACTCGAAATTTATTTTATAATTAATTTTTCTAAAAATTAAAAAATAAATAATTAAAATGAATATTTAAATTTATAATAAATAGAAATAAAAATAAGATTTATTATTTATTATGTAGTATACAGCTGTTATAAGGTTTATGTATTTAGAGGATTCGGGTTTTATGAGCTACTGATTTAAGTAAGTAAACATTTAATGGTCTATAGGTTTTATTAAAAAAAGAAATAACAAAAAATTTATTTTTGTATTCTTTCTCATTTTGTAAGATTAAAACATTTGAAAATATAATAATTTTTAAATTTTTTTCAAAAGTAAATACAATATTTATTTATAATAATCATAATAATTATATATCATATAAATTCAATATAAATAATTGTATTCATAGATATTTTAATAATTATCAAAAAATAAATTAAAAATCTATTATGAATAAGATTAATATTAGTTAAAATATAATATATAACCCTAAAATGATTCAAAAGCAAAGCAAAATATATTACTTAATAATAATTATTTGTTTTTAAATTTTTATTCTTTTTATAAGCTTATCGATTTTTTGATAAAAAATAATTTGTATAAATTATATTTTTAACTCATAATTTATTTTTTAATTAATATATATTTATAAATAAAAAATATAATAATCAAAATGAATTTTTTAAATTATAATGAAAACAAATAAAAATGAAATTTATTAATTATTATTTAGGGTATACTGGATTAAAGGATTATCTATATAGGGTTATCGAGTTTTTGTAGTATAGTGATTTATGTGTCAAGGTATTTAGTGATTTATAGGTTTTATTTAAACAATGAAATAACAAAAAAAATATTTTTTTTATTTTTTCACATGTTGAAAGGTTATATTCTTTGAAAATATAAAAATTTTAAAACATTTTTCAAAAGTGAATACAATATTTAGTTATCATAATTATTAAATTTATATATCATATAAATTCAATATAAATATTTTATTGATAAATATTCTAATAATGATCAAAAAATAAATTAATAATCTATTTAGTTTTTAATTAAAATATAATTGCAAAACCGAAAATGATTCAGAAATAAAGAAAAATATATTACCATATAAAATTTGTTTGTTTTTAATTTTTTTATTCTTTTATTAAGTTTATCTATATTTTTTTGTTGAAAAATAATTTATATAAATTATATTTGTATAACTTATAATTTATTTTGTAATTAATATTTATATAAAAATATACAAATAAATAATTAAAATGAATATTTAAAATTATAATAAAAAAAATAAAAATGTGATTTATTATTTATAATTTAGGAAATACATGTTTAAAAAAATTATCTATTTATGGTTTTCGAGATTTAGAAGTTATTGATTTAAGTATTTAGGCATTTAATGGTTTATAGGTTTTATTCAAACAATGAAATAACAAAAAATTTATTTTTGATATTTTTCAAATTTTAAAAGGTTATAACATTTGAAAATATAATAATTTAAATTTTTTTTAAAATGTGAATACAATATTTAGTAATAATAATTATTATAACTATATATAATATAAACTAAATATAAACAATTTTATTGATAGATATTATATTAATTATCAAAAAAAATTAATAAACTATTTTTAATATGATAGATATAAATTAAAATATAATTAAAAAACCTAAAATGATTCAAAAACAATGTAAAATTTATTTCTAAATAAAATTTGTGTTTTTTAGTTTTTGCTTCTTTTTATAAGCTTATATTTTTTTTTATGAAAAATATATTATTTAAATTATATTTGTATCACTCATAATTTATTTTGTAATTAATATTTCTATAAATTATTTAAATTATATTAAGGTTTACGAGTTTAAAGGTTTAAATATTTATGGGCTTCGGGGTTTAGGAGTTTAGATATTTATGTATTTAGGCATTTAAAGGTTTATAAGTTTTATTTAAACAATGATATAATAAAAATTTATTTTTGTTATTTTTTCTCATTTTTGAAGGTTATAAACTTTGAAAATATAACAATTTTTAAATTTTTTTTATATGTGAATACTATATTTAGTTATGATAATCTTATTAATTATATATCATCTAAATTCAATATAAACAATTATATTGAGTGATATTTTATTAATGATCAAAAAATAAATTAATAAACTATTATTAATAAGATAGATATTATTTTAAATATATTTTAAAAACGTAAATATATTCAAAATCAAAGTAAAATATATTACAAAATAATTCTTTCTTTGATGTTTTGCTTCTTTTTATAAGTTTATATTTTTTGTTATTAAAAGTAAATTATTTAAATTATATTTATCTTCCTCATAATTTATTTTTAATTTATAATTCTATAAAAATAAACTAATAAATAATTAAAATGAATATTAAAAATTATAATGAATACAAATAAAATAGAGATTTATTATTTATTATTCAGGATATACAAGTTTAATGGTTTAAGTATTTAGCTGTTTTGGCATTTAGTGATATAACTGTTTTGGACTATAGTGATTTATAGTTTTTATTTAAAGAATAAAAATATAAAAAATTTAATTTTTTGATTTTTTTTTAATTTTTGAAGGTTATAACCTTTGAAAATATAATAATTTTTAATTTTTTTAAATGTGAATATAACATTCAGTAATAATAAATTTAATAATTATATATAATGTAAACTCAATATAAATAATTTTATTAATAGATATTATAATAATGATCAATAAAAAATCAATAAACTATTATTAATAAGAATGATATTAATTAAAATATAATTGCAAAATCTAAAATAATTTAAAATAAAAATAAAATATATTACTATAATTTAATAAATTTTTGTTTTTAAAATTTTGCCTCTTTTTATAAGGATATATATTTTTTGATGAAATATAAATTATTTAAATTAGATCTTCCTCACTAATAATTTATTTCGTAATTAATATACTATAAAAATAAACTGATAAATAATTAAAATAAAAATTTAAAATAATACTTAATAAAAATTAAATTGAGATTTATGATTTTTTATAAATGTACACTTGTTTAAAGGTTTAACTATTTAGAGGTTTTGTCATTTAGGAGTTTAGCAATTTATGTTTTTAGGCATTTAGTAGTTTATAGGTTTTATTTAAACAATAAAATAACAAAAAAAATTTTAATTTTTTCTCATTTTCATAGGTTATAACCTTTGAAAATATAATAATATTTAAATTTTTTGAAATGTAAATACAAAATTTAATTATAATAATATTAATAATTATATATCATATAAATTTAATATAAAGAATTTTATTGATAGATAATATAAGTATGATCATAATTTAAATTAATAAACTATTTATAAAAAGATTGATATTAATTAAAAAAAATTTACAAAACCCAAATGGATTCAAAATTAAAGTAAAATATATACCTGGATAATAATTTTAAATTTTTAAATTTTTACTTTTTTTATAAGCATATATTTTTTTGATTAAAAATAAATTAATTAAAATATATATGTAGCTCTCATAATTTAATTTGTGATAAATATTTCTATAAAAATAAACTAATAAATAATTAAAATGAATATTTAAAATTATAATAAATAGAAAAAAAAATTAGATTTATTAATTATTAAGTAGTATATAGCGGGTTAATGGTTTATTTATTTAGGCATTATGAGGTTTAAAAGTTTATTGATTTAACTGTGTATGCATTTAGTGGTTTATAGGTTTTATTAAAAAAATAAAATAATAAAAATTTATTTTTTATTATTTTTTGATATTTTCAAAGGTAACCTTTGAAAATATAATAATTTTAAATTTTTTTTAAATGTAAATACAATATTTAGTTATAATAATCATTATATTTATATATCATATAAATTCAATATAAACAATTTTATTGATAAATATTTTAATAATCATCAAAAAATAAATTAATAATCTATTATTAATAAGATAGTTATCAATTAAAATATAATTACAAAACCTAAAATGATTCAGATGAAAACCAAAAAATATTACTATATAATAATTTTTTGATTTGAAATTTTTTTTTCTTTTAAAAAGTTTATCAATAATTTTTTGAATGAAATATAATTTATATAAATTATATTTATATAACTCAATTTATTTTGTAATTAATATTTACATATAAATAAACAAATAAATAATTAAAATGAGATTTATTATTTATTATTTAGGGATACCGGTTTAATTTAAATTAGATCTGTCTCACTAATAATTTATTTTATTATTTATATTTCTATAAAATAAATTGATAAATAATTAAAATAAAAATTTAAAATTATACTAAATAAAAATTAGATTTATGATTTATTATTAATGTATACCAGTTTAATGATTTAAGTATTTAGAGGTTTTGTCATTAGGAGTTTAGTGATTTATGTTTTTAGGCTTTTAGTTGTTTATAGGTTTTTTTAAAAAAATAAAATAACAAAAAAAATTTCTATAATTTTTTATCATTTTAATAGGTTATAACATTTGAAAATATAATAATATTTAAAAATTTTTAAAATTTTAATACAATATTTTGTTATAATAATATTAATAATTATATATCAATAAATTTAATATAAATAATTTTATTGATAGATATTATAATAATGATCAAAATTAAATTTATAAACTATTAATATTAAGATAAATATTAATTAAAAAATATTTACAAAAGCAAAATTGATTCAAAATTAAAGTAACTTATATTACTTGATAATAATTTTTAATTTTAAAATTTATACTTCTTTTATAAGCGTGTATTTTTATTAGATAAATAATATATTATTTAAATTATATTTGTCCCACTCATAATTTATTTTGATATAAATATTTCTAAATAAATACACTAATAAATAATTAAAATGAATATTTAAAAATATAATATATATCAAAAAAAATAGATTTATTAATTATTAAGTAGTATTTAGCGGTTTAATGGTTTATGTATTTAGGCATTACGGGGTTTAGGAGTTTACTGATTTAACTTTATGTGCGTTTAGTAGGGCTGCTCATGGGACTCGGAGATTCGCGGCCCGACCCGAAGTTTTGTCCCGAAAGAATCGGGACCGAGAAAAATCCATTGACTTTGACTTTTCTAATCCCGTTCTATCATATATTTTTTTTGGGATGGTTCTGAATCTTTAGCAATATCCATCCCGAGAATTATCCCGTCCTAAAAAACATATACTATAACCATATATATATATATATATAATATAACATGAAGATTCCACCAATTTCGCTACAGCCCATCCAATTCAGACGCACCTATTGCTATTCCGACGAGTTCTAGGCCACCTCATGCCATTCCAGCCATGTTCATTTAGGTCCAGCCCTTGTCCGTCGCACTACTGGTTGCCTCCACCATGTCTCAAATGCCACCAGCCTTTTGGTTTGTTTTTCTAACGAGAATTGAGTGATTAATTATTATTATTATGTGTCTTAGTCAGTTTTGTTGACTATTGGTTGTGGTGTTGTGTTTGGACCGAATGAGTGGGCTGAATGTTTTACAGTCAGTTTTGTAGAGCTTGCTTGTTTTAAATATTTTTATGTATTTATGCTAAACATATAATATTAATTAATGGCACTGCAGATGGCACAATCCAGCAGTAAACAAAAAATACAATAAATTGAAGATGATCACATCTCAAATGATCAAAGTACTAGAAAATCCAATCTTCAGCCTTTCACGAACCCTCCTATTGTTATGGCAGGTTCTTTAATTCCAATTGTAAAAGAAAGTCAAGGTACATTGAACCTTAAGCTCATAAAAAGTATAAGTCTACTGTTTCGGAAACTTATGAGATATTAGTTGATTCAGAGGGAAATGAAACTGATAGGGTAGCTTGTATATTTTGTAGGAAAGAATACTTGGCAAAGAGTGATCAAGCTACTTCGGGTTTTTGGGATGGTTCCGGATCTTAAGCAATATCCCTCCCGAGAATCATCCCATCCTAAAAAACCCATACTAGAACCAAGAATATATATATATATATATATATATATATATATATATATATATAACATTAAGATGACACCAATTTCACTACTGCCCATCCAATTCCGACACACCTATTGCTGTTCCAAAGATTTCCATGCCACCTGACGCCATTTCAGCCTTGTTTAGTTAGGTCCAGCCCCTGTCCGTCGCACTTTTGGTTGCCCCCACCATGTATAAGATGCAACCAGCCTTTTGGTTTGTTTTTCTGACGAGAATTGAGTGATTAATTATTATTATTATGTGTCTCAGTCAGTTTTGTTGAGTATTGGTTGGGGTGTTGTAGTTGAGCCGAAAGAGTGGGCCGAATGACTGGGCCGAATGTGTTACAGTCAGTTTTGTAGAGCTTGATTGTTTGAAATATGTATATTTATTTATGCTTAAAATATCATATTAATTAATGGCAATGCAGATGGCACAATCCAGTGGTAAATGAAAAATATAATAAATTGAAGATGATCACATCTCAAATGATCAAAGTACTGGTAAATCCAATCATCATTTTTTCATGAACTCTTTTATTGTTATGGCAGGTTCTTCAATTCCAATTGTAAAATAAATTCAAGGTATATCTGAACCTCAAGCTCATATATAGTATAAGTCTGATGTTTGGGAAACTTATGAGATATTAGTTGATTCAGAGGGAAATGAAACTGGTAGGGCAGCTTGTATATGGTGTAGTAATAAATACTTGGCAAAAAGTGATCAAGGTACTTCGGGTTTATGGAAATACTTTAGAAAGATTTGTAAAAAATTTCCACCCAAAAAAGAATTAATACAAGCTCACAAATGTAAAGACAAGTCACAATCTTTGTTAAGTATCACTAAAGGTACTAGTTCAGAGGATAACAAATTAACTTGTTGGCAATTTGATCAACAACTAGTTAGGGAGGCTTTGGTGAAAATGATCATAAAAGATAAATTGCCTTTTTGTTTTGTTGAGAGGGATGAGTTTAAAAAGTTTTATGAAGTTAGTGTGTCTCAATTTAAAACTCCATCTAGGCACTCTGTGTTGAGGGATTGTTTTTTTGTTAGTGAAGGAAAAGAAGAAATTATTTGTGAGCATATCATCTCATTATTGTAGAGTTTCATTGACTACCGACACTTGGAGTTGCATTCAAAATTTGTCTTATATATGTTTGACCGTTCATTTCATTGATTCTCAATGGAATATGCATAAAAGGCTTTTGAACTTTTGTGTAAGTAAAAGTCATTCAGGAGTTAATATTAGAAATGCTATTGAGTTTTGCATGAATGAATGGTGTTTGAGAAAGTTGATGTTCATTACTATTGACAATGCATCAAATAATGATGTTGCAGTTGAACAATTAAAAAAAAGGCTTGTGAGAAAAGTGTTGTACCTTTTAAAGGAGAGCATTTTCATATGAGATGTTGTGCTCATATCCTAAATTTAATTGTCAGAGATGACATTGCTGTAGTTGAGGGCGCTATTCAAAAAATTAGAGGTGTGGTGAAATATGTTAAGAGCAGTCCTAAAAGATTAGATATGTTTAAGTTATCTGTTGAAGAAGCAAAGTTGTCATATAGATCTTCATTGAAAATAGATTGTCCTACAAGATGGAATTTAACTTATTTGATGCTACAAATTGATATAAAATATCAAAAAGAATATAATAAGTTGGAGGACAAAGAAAAAAGGTTTTTGAAGGAGTTTGGTTCAAACTTTCCAACAGAGAGAGACTGAACAAACACCAAAATTTTGGCTTGTTTCTTGAAAACTTTTTATGAGATAACTTGTAAATTTTCTAGCTCATAATATTCTACCTCTAGTGTTTATTTTCCTGAGATTATTCAAATTTTGAAAAAAAATTGAGCTTTGTGAAAATAGTAGAGATACAATGGTGTCTGAAATGGGTATGAAAATGAGGCATTACTTCAACAAATATTGGGTTCTCTTCAGTCACCAAATATTATGCTTTTTGTACCAGTAGTGTTGGATCCTAGATATAAGCTCAAATATCTCAATGCTAAGTACACTTAGCATTATGGAGAGGAATTGTCTAAAAATTTGGTTAAAAAGTTTATAAATGCTTTAAATGAGATGATGGATGATTATAAAGATTTAAATGAAGATGAATCAAAAGAAGATGATTTCTCTTCTACTATGTTGAAGAAAAATGATGATTTCTTTGATGGTAGTGATACTAATGTTGATGATTTTTTTGTTGAATTGGAGAAAGAATATGAAGTTGCAGCTTTGGAAGAGTTGGATAGGTACTTGGAGGACAAACTTTAAAAAAATAGAATTGATTTTGATCTTCTAAACCGGTGGAAGGTAAATGAGGTTAGGTGTCCTTCTTTGGCAAATGTAGGAAGGAATGTATTAGCTATCATAGCATCTACTGTGGCCTACAAATCTACATTTAGCACTGGGGGGAGAACTTAATAAAAATTTAGGAGTTCTTTAACACCTATTACAGCTGAAGTTCTCATATGTCTACAAGATTGGTTGAGAAGCTCAAACAAACCTATTGAAATTGAAGAATTTATTCAAGACCTTGATGATTATGAATCAGGTTAGTATAAAAATCTTGTAAATTTTAATTTCACATTTACTTATTTTATTCATTCAATTTAATAAAAATATGGTTCAATTACAATTTTTAGAGGGGTCTAAAGATCCAAATATTCTTCCAACTATAGTTGGCCAACTAAATTTGGAATGGGTGTATTAAATTTTATATGGTAATATTTTGGTTTTTTAATACTCTTTCAGCTTAGAAATTTATGTCTACATGATTAACACATTTTCATCTTTGGTTGTCCTTCTACAGTTGAGGAAGAAAAGGGAGGAGTTGTAGAAGAGATAATTAATTGGGTTTAGATTTTCGTTGCTGTTCCGGGATGGATATTTGAAATGATTATTATCATGGTTGTTATTAGTTGTATTTTTTTGGTTATATTAAGCAACCTAATTTTAGCAATTACTTAAGTAGTAATTGATACTACCACAGTTTGTGGTAATCTTTAGCTATTCCTTAATATTTTAAGTAATTGTTTAAAAAATGTAGTATTGCTATTATGGTTAACTTTCACTCGACTGAACAAAGTCAACTTGTGAAAAAACAAAGAACCAAATTTAGGACATAACTCGGTCCCATTATATTTAACATTTATATCCTTTTCTGCACATCAAAGCTTTTGACAAGATAATGGAACTCGTTTGCGGTATTCAGACTATTTGACAAAACAAAATTGGCCCAATTTGAGTTTGAAAGATACATAACTTAGGAATTATAAATGGTACAAAAAAAGGTTTCGACATGAACTAACTTGGCCAGTTTGAAGAAAATAAATTGAAAAAAAAATGTCTGAATTTCGTTCTGTCCCGGAACCGTTTTCTCCTACCCAAAATTTCAGATTTCCATCCCATCCCATCCCGATATTTTCAACCTATGGGATGACTTTGGATCTTCAAAAAAAATATCTGAACTATGGGAATGGACTGGAGATTTGTAATCCCAATCGTGTCCCGTCCCATGAGCACCCGTAGCATTTAGTGGTTTATAGGTTTTATTTAAAAAATAAAATAACAAAAAATTTAATATAACCTTTGAAACTATAACATTTTTAAATTTTTTTTAAATGTGAATACTATATCTAGTTATGATAATCTTAATAATTATATATCATGTAAATTCAATATAAACAATTATATTGATAAATATTTTAATAATGATCATAAAAAAGATTAATAAACAATTATTAATAAGATAAATATTGTTTAAAATATATTTACAAAACCTAAAATGATTCAAAATCAAATTGAAATATTTTACTAAATATTAATTTTAAATTTTTAAATTTTTGTATCCATTTATAAGCTTATATATTTTTTGATGAAAAATAAATTATTTAAATTATATTTGTCTAACTATTAATTTATTTTTTAATTTATATTTTTATAAAAATAAACTAATAAATAATTAAAATGTATATATAAAATTATAATGAATACTAATAAAAATGAGATTTATTATTTATTATTTATTATTTAGGGTATACCTATTTAATAGTTTAAGTTTATTGTAGTTTTGGTGTTAATGAGTATATTTATTTATATGTTTACACATTTAGGTTTTATTTAATCAATGAAATAACAAAAAATTTATTTTTATGAATTTTCGTTATTTTCAAAGGTTATAACCTTTGAAAATATAATAATTTTTTAATAGTTCTAAAATATGAATACAATACTTAGTTATAATAATCTTAATAATTATATTTGATGTAAATTCAATATAAAAAATTTTATTAATATATATTATTTTGATGATTAAAAATTAAATTAATAAACTATTATTAATTAGACAGATATTAATAAAAATATATTTGCAGAACTCAAAATAATTCAAAATCAAAGTAAATTATATTACAAAATAAACTTTTAAATTTTTGAAATTTTGTTTATTTTTATAAGCTTATATTTTTTTAATAAAAAAAAATTATTTATATTATATATGTCCCACTCATTATTTATTTTGTAATTAATATTTCTATAAAAATAAAATAAAAAATAATTAAATTGAATATTTAATATTATAATGAATACAAATAGAAATGAGTTTATTATTTATTATTTAGGTTATATAGGTTTAATAGTTTAAGTATTTAGGGGGTTTTTGGGTTTAGGAGTCTAGAGATTTAAATGTTTAGGCATTTAGTAGTTTATATGTTTTATTTAAATAATGAAATAACCAAAAAATTATTCGTCAAATTTTTTATCAATTTTGAAGGTTATAACCTTTATAAATATAATAATTTTTAAATTTTTTCAAATGTGAATACAATATTTAGTTATAATAAACTTAATAATTATATATCATGAAAATTAAAAATAAACAATTTTATTGATAGATATTAATAAACTAAATATAAATATAAATATAATAATGATAAAAAAATAAATTAATAAATTATTATTTATTGATAGATATCTATATATTATTTATAAATACTTAAACCTTTAAAGATGGTTTAAATGTTTAAGTGTTTAAGGGTTTTGGAGTTTTGGGGTTTAGGAGTTTAATGATTTAAGCATTTAGGTATTTGGTAGTTTATAAGTTTTAAATAAACAATGAAATAACAAAAAAATTATTTTTGTTATTTTATCTCATTTCAAAGATGTTAACCTTTAAAAATATAATAATTTATAAATTATTTTCAAATGTAAATATAATATTTAGTTATAATAATCTTTTTTATTATATATCATGTAAATTCAATATAAACAATTTTAGTGATAAATATTCTAATAATGATCAAAAAATAAATTAATAATCTATTATTAATAAGATAGATATCAATTAAAATATAATTACAAAACCTAAAATGATTCAGAAGAAAAAGCAAAATATATTGCTATATAATAATTTTTTGTTTTGAAATTTTTTTTCTTTTAAAAAGGTTATCTATAATTTTTTGATGAAAAATAATTTATATAAATTATTTTTGTCTAGCTCAATTTATTTTGTAATTAATATTAATATATAAATAAACAAATAAATAATTAAAATGAATATTTAAAATTATAATGAAAAAAAATGAACTGCATTATTTATTATTTAGGGATACAGTTTAATTTAAATTAGATCTGTCTCGCTAATAATTTATTTTGTAATTAATATTTCTATAAAAACAAACAGATAACTATTTAAAATAAAAATTTAAAATTATACTGAATAAAAATTAAAATGAGATTTATGAATTCTTATTAATGTTTACCAGTTTAATGGTTTAAGTATTTAGAGGTTTTGTCGTTTAGGAGTTTAGTGATTTATGTTTTTAGGCATTTAGTGGTTTATAGGGTTTATTTAAACAATGAAATAACAAAAAAAATATTTTTGATATTTTTTCACATTTTCAAAGGTTATAAACTTTGAAAATATAATAATTTTAAATTTTTTTAAAAATATGAATACAATATTTCGTAATAATAATCATTATAATTATATATAATATAAACTAAATATAACAATTTTATATATAGATATGATATCAATTATCAAAAAAAAAATTAATATGCTATTATTAATATGATATATATAAATTAAAATTTAATTAAAAAAATATCCAAAATCCAAATAAAATTTATTAATAAATAATAATTTTTTTTAAGTTTTTGCTTCTTTTTATAAGCTTATATTTTTTTTGATGAAAAATAAATTATTTAAATTATATTTGTATCACTCATAATTTATTTTGTAATTAATATTTTAATAAATTATTTAAATTATATTTAAGGTTTACGAGTTTAAAGGTTTAAGTATTTATGGGCTTTTATGCTTAGGAGTTTAGATGTTTAAGTGTTTAGGCTTTTAGTGGTTTATATGTTTTATTTAAACAATGATATAACAAAAATTTATTTTTATTATTTTTTAATTTTTGAAGGTTATAACCTTTGAAAATATAATAATTTTTAAATTTTTTTCAAATGTAAATATAATATTTAGTTATAATAATCGTAATAATTTTAAGTCATTTAAATTCAATATAAATAATTACATTGCTAGATATTATAATAATGATCAAAAAAAAATTAATAAACTATTATTAATAAGATAAATATTATTTAATATATATTTGCAAAATCTAAATTTATTCAAAATCAAAGTAAAATATATTACTTAATATTAATTTTTTTAATGTTTTGCTTTTTTTATAACTTTATATTTTTGTTTTTATAAATAAATTATTTAAATTAATTTGTTTTACTCATAATTTATTTTGTAATTTATAATTCTATAATAATAAACTAATAAATAATTAAAATAATTATTTAAAATTATAATGAATACAAAAAAAATTGTGATTTATTATTTATTATTCAGGATATACCAGTTTAATAGTTTAAGTATTTAGGTATTTTTGGGTTTAGGAGTTTAGTGATTTAAGTGTTTAGACCTTTAGTGATTTATACTTATTATCTAAAGAATTAAAAAACAAAAAATTTTATTTTTTGAATTTTTTTAATTTTGATAGTTGTAACATTTGAAAATATAATAATTTTAAATTTTTTTAAATGTGAATATAATATTTAGTTATAATAATCTTAATAATTATATATAATATAAACTAAATATAAATAATTTTATTAATAGATATTATAATAATGATCAATAAATAAATTAATAAACTAGTATTAATAAGAATGATATAAATTAAAATATAATTGTAGAATCTAAAATGATTAAAAATCAAAATAAGATATATTACTAAATAATAATTTTTTATTTTAAATATTTTGCCTCATTTTATAAGCATAAATATTTTTTTGATGAAAAAAAATTATTTAAATTAAATATGTTTCACTAATAATTTATTTTGTAATTAATATTTCTATAAACATAAATTGATAAATAATTAAAATGAATATTTAAAATTATAATGAATAGAAAATAAAAATGTGATTTATTATATATTAAGTAGTATATAGCTGTTAAAAGGTTTATGTATTTAGGGGTTTCGGGGTCTATCAGCTTTCTGATTTAAGTAAGTAAGCATTTAGGATCTATAGGTTTTATTTTAAAAATGAAATAACTTAAAATTTATTTTTATTATTTTTTCTCATTTTTTAAGGTTATAACCGTTGAAAATATAATAATTTTTAAATTTCTTTTCGAAAGTGAATACAATATATATTTATAATAATCTTAATAATTATATAACATATAAATTCAATATAAACAATTTTATTGATAGATATTCTAATAATTATTAAAAAATAAATTAAAAATCTATCATGAATAAGATTGATATTACTTAAAATATAATAACAAAACCTAAAATGATTCAAAAGGAAAACAAAATATATCACTAAAAAATAATTTTTTGTTTTTAAATTTATATGATTTTTATAAGCTTATCTATTTTTTGATGAAAAATATTTTTAATAAAATATATTTTTAACTCATAATTTATTTAATAATTAATATAGATATATAAATAAAAAACTAAACAATGAAAATTAATTTTTTAAATTATAATGAAAACAAATAAAAATGAGATTGTTTAATTATTATTTAGTGTATACCAGTTGAAAGGATTATCTATATAGAGGTATCAAGATTTTGTTGTTTAGTTATTTAAGAGCTTAGACATTTAGTGGTGTATATGTTTTATTTAAACAATGAAATAACAAAAAAATTTATTTTTTTTATTTTTTGACATTTTCAAATGTTATAATCTTTGAAAATATAATAATTTTAAAATTTTTTTCATAAGTGAATACTATATATAGTTATAATAATATTTATATTTATATATCAAATAAATTAAATATAAATATTTTTATAGAAAAATATTCTAATAATGATCAAAAAATAAATTAATAATCTTTAATTTATAAGATGGATATAAATTAAAATATAATTAAAAAACATAAAATAATTCATAAGCAAAGTAAAATATATTACTATATAATAATTTTTTGTTTTGAAATTTGTTTTTAAAAATGTATCTATATTTTTTTTGATGAAAAATAATTTATATAAATTATATTTGTTTAACTCATAATTTATTTTATAATTAATATTTATATAAAAATATACAAATAAATAATTAAAATGAATATTTAAAATTATAATAAAAAAAATCTGTTTTATTATTTAGGGTATACCAGATTAATTTAAATTAGATCAATCTATCTAATAATTTATTTTGTAATTAATATTTCTAGAAAAATAAACTATAAATAATTAAAATAAAAATTTAAAATTATACTGAATAAAAATTAAAAAGAGATTTAAGATTTATTATTAATGTATACCAGTTTAATTGTTTAAGTATTTAGAGGTTTTGTCATTTAGGAATTTAGCGATTTATGTTTTTAGGCATTTAGTGGTTTATAGGTTATATTTAAACAATAAAATAACAAAAAAAAATTTTGTAATTTTTTCTCATTTTCATAGGTCATAACCTTTGAAAATATAATAATATTCAATATTTTTGAAATATGAATATAATATTTAGTTATAATAATATTAATAATTATATATCATATAAATTCAATATAAATAATTTTATTGCTAGATATTATAATAATGATTAAATATTAAATTAATAAACTATTAATAATAAGATAGATATTAATTAAAAAATATTTACAAAACCCAAATTGATTCAAAATTAATGTAAAAAATATTACTTAATAATAATTTTTAATTTTTAATTTTTACTTATTTTATAAGCGTAAATACATCTATTAATAAAAAATAAATTTTTAAATTATATTTCTCGCACTCATAATTTATTTTGTAATAATTATTTTTATAGAAATAAACTAATAAATAATTAAAATAAATATTTAAAATTATAATAAATAGAAATAAAATTTAGATTTATTAATTATTAAGTAGTATATAGCGGTTTAATGGTTTATGTATTTACGCATTACGAGATTTAAAAGTTTACTGACTTAACTGTGTTTGAGTTTAGTGGTTATAGGTTTTAATTAAAAATATATAAACAAAAATTTTATTTTATTTTATTTTGATATTTTTAAATGTTATAACCTCTGAAAATATAATAATTTTTAAATTTTTTTCAAAAGTGAATTCAATATTTAGTTATAATAATCATTATATTTATATTTCATATAAATTCAATATAAATAATTTTATTGATAAATATTCTAATAATGATCAAAAAATAAATTAATAATTTATTATTAATAAGATAGATATCAATTAAAATATAATTACAAAACTTAAAATGATTCAGAAGTAAAGCAAAATATATTACTATATAATAAATTTTTGTTTTGAAATTATTTCATCTTTTTATAAGTTTATCTATATTTTTTGATGAAAAATAATTTATATAAATTATATTTGTCTAACTCATAATTTATATTGTAATTAATATTTAATAAAAATAAACGAAAAAATAATTAAAATGAATATTTTAAATTTTAATGAAAAAAATAATATTGAGATTTATTATTTATTAGTTATTATTTAGGGTATACCAATTTAAATGAATTATCTATTTAGGGTTTTCAAGATTTCAGAGTTATTGACTTAAGTGTTTATTCATTTAGTAGTTTATAGGATTTATTTAAACAATGAAATAACAAAAAAATTATTTTTGATATTTTCTGACATTTTCAAAGGATTATATAACCTTTGAAAATATAATAATTTTAAATTTTTTTAAAAATGTGAATACGATATTTAGTAATAAGAATCATTATAATTATATATAATATAAACTAAATATAAACAATTATATTGATAGATATGTTATCAATTATCAAAAAATAAATTAATATGTTATTATTAATATGATAAATATAAATTAAAATATAATTGCAAAACCTAAAATTATTCAAAATCAAAGTAAAATTTATTAACAAATAATTATTTTTATTTTTTAGTTTTTGCTTATTTTTATAAGCTTTTTTTTTTTGATGAAAAATAAATTATTAAAATTATATTTAAGGTTTATGAGTTTAAAATTATAACCATTGAAAATATAATAATTTTTTAATAGTTCTAAAATATGAATATAATACATAGTTATAAAAATATTAATAATTACATTTGATGTAAATTCAATATAAAAAATTTTATTAATATATATTATTTTGATGATCAAAAAATAAAATTAATAAACTATTATTAATAAGACAGATATTAATTAAAATATATTTGCAGAACCCAAAATAATTCAAAATCAAAGTAAATTATATTACTAAATAAAATTTTATATTTTTGAAATTTTGTTTCTTTTTATAAGATTTTATTTTTTTTCATAAAAAATAATTTATTTAAATTATATGTCTCATCATTATTTATTTTGTAATTATTATTTCTATAAAAATAAACTAAAAAATAAATAAAATGAATATTTAAAATTATAATGAATATAAATAAAAATGAGATTTATTATTTATTATTTATTATTTAGGTTATATAGGTTTAATGGTTTAATTATTTAGGGGGTTTTGGGGTTTAGGAGTCTAGAGATTTAAATGTTTAGGCATTTAGTGGTTTATAAGTTTTATTTAAATAATAAAATAATAAAAAAATTATTTTTGTGATTTTTTATCATTTTTGAAGGTTATAACCTTTGAAAATATAATAATTTTTAAATTTTTTTCAAATGTTAATATAATATTTAGTAATAATAACTTAATAATTCTAAGACATTTTAATTCAAAATAAGTAATTATATTGTTCGATCTTATAAAAATGATCAAATAACAAATTAATAAACTATTCTTAAAAAGATTGATAGCAAATAAAAATATAATTGCAAAACTTATATATAATGATTCAAAATCAAAGTAAATATATTACTAAATAATAATTTTTTGTTTTTAAATTTTTTCTTCTTTTTTATAAGCTTATATTTTTTTTGATACAAAATAAATTATTAAAATTATAGTTGTTTCGCTCATTATTTATTTTGTGATTGATATTTCTATAAAAATTAAACAAATAAATAATTAAAATGAATATTTAAATTTATAATGAATACAAATTAAAATGAGATTTATGATTTATTATATATGGTATACCGGTTTAATGGTTTATTTTTTAGTGGTTTATAGGTTTTATTTATATAATAAAAATTTAAAATTCTATTTTTGATTTTTTCTGATTTTCAAAGTTTATTACCTTTGGAAATAAAATTATTTTTAAAATTATTTGAAATGTGAATACTATGTATAATTATATTAATCTTACTATTTATATATCATATAAATTGAATATAAATAAATTTAATGATAGATATTATAATAATGATCAAAAATTAAATTAATAAACTATTATTAATAATATTATTATTAATTTAAATATATTTACATAACACAAAATTGTTCAAAATCAAATCAAAATATATTACTAAATAATAATATTTAATTTTTAAAAATTTCAATCTTTTTATAAGCTTATATTATTTTTTTATTAAAATAAATTATTTAAATAATATTTGTCTCTCTCGAAATTTTTTTTAATTAATTTTTATAAAAAATTAAACTATAAATAATTAAAATTAATATTTAAAATTATAATAAATAGAAATAAAAATGAGATTTTTTATTTATTAAGTAGTATATAGATGTTAAAAGGTTTATGTATTTAGGGGTTACGGGATTTATGAGCTTACTAATTTAAGTAAGTAAGCATTTAATGATCTATAGGTTTTATTTAAAAATGAAATAACATATAATTTATTTTTTTTATTTTTTCACATTTTCAAAGGTTATAACAATTTAAAATATAATAATTTTAAAATTTTTTTGAAAAAGTGAATAAAATATTTAGTTATAATAATCATTATATTTATATATCATATAAATTCAATATAAATATTTTTATTGATAAATATACTATTAATGATGAAAAATAACTTAATAATCTATTATTAATAGGATAGATATCAATTAAAATATATTTACAAAACCTAAAATTGATTTAGAAGCAAAGCAAAATATATTACTATATAATAATTTTTTTGTTTTGAAATTTATTTTTCTTTTTAAAAAGTTTATCTATATTATTTTGATGAAAAATAATTTATATAAATTATAATTGTGTAACTCATAATTTATTTTGTAATTAATATTTATATAAAAATAAACAAATAAATTATTAAATTTGAATATTTAAAATTAAAATGAAAAAAAATGAGAATTATTCATTATTATTTAGGATATACCGGTTTAATTTAAAGTAGATCTGTCTCACTAATAATTTATCTTGTAATTAATATTTCTATAAAAATAAACTGATAAATAATTAAAATAAAAATTAAAATTATACAGAATAATTAAAATACTTTATTTTGTTCCTCTCTCACCTCTAAAATGATTGCTAAAGCTCTAACCAAAATAATAGGAGCTTTTACTTTATCTCTATTATGTCTCGTCATATTTGATGTTGAATCACTGGGCTATCAAAGGTAATTTGACTTATGTATGCTAACAGACTAACCCAAAGTTATACCACTATGTATTGAAATAGCTAGTTGTTGAGGATGTTATTTATATTGATTATTGTAATTTCTTAAAAAATATCTCTCATGCACAAACTCAAAGCAATTTTTTTAAAACATAGTTAACCTCTAAAAAAATAACCACCTTGTAGCCTATTAGAACAAACTAGCCCCATGGCAGTTTGAGTAGGGCAAGAAGTCTGGGCTCTCTTTCAATCAAGAATCAAAAAATTTTTTTTATTGGCATGTCTAAGCCTTTTTTTTAATATCCTAATGGATATGAATAGTATCATTTCTTTCTTTTTATATTAAATGAGTTATGTATACAAGCTCAAAATACCCAAAAAGGTGTAAATGAATAATATTCAAATGTATAAAAGGTTTTAATCATTGCTCAAAATATTAGTCTTGCATATTGACATTCGAGGTCACAAATCAAAGGAAAAAGCGATCGTTATATTTCCAATCCCAAGAATTTTAGATATAGAAAGTTATAAAGATTAGTACTCGTGCTTTAACTATTTCTAGGGTCATGACTTTTGCTCTTGAGGAAGTCCAAAGTTACATTCATTCCTAGTGCAATGCCTTTGCAATATAAAGATAAAATGCACAAGATATGGTCATATCCAATTCTGTGACCCAGTATTATATTGATTAAATATGTATTCATGATCATTCCTAGTGCCATAATAATATGTTCAACATGGAGACAAGTTATGGCATATTGTCATCGATATGATTTTGTGTTCTAGAGACAAAATATACAATCTTGACCATTGCTAATGCTACAATAATCTAAAGCAAGAAAGAGACCGAATCCTTAACTCACCCCTTGAGTCATGACTTTGAGTTACATATACAAAAAGATAAATCTGTGACATTCCTAAAAGTTCTGAATTTCAATTTAAATTTAACACTTAGTCATTTGATTATAAAAGTGTAAAACATGAGATTTAGGATTTAGGGTTTATGGGTTAGGGTTATAGTTTATGGTTTAAGGTTTATGATTTAAAGTTTAGGGTTTTGGTTCTTTTTTGTTTTTTTTTAGAAAATACACACTTTATTTATCATTTAGGCACACAACTTACAAGAGACTAAAAGGATGACTAATTTATGCGAGCCCAACAAATCCTATGCACCTTAATGATTCTATGCATAAAATACATATAAAAACATAATGCCTAATAATTCCAAGCGGACGAATACAACTAAAATCACCTGGCATTCCCGGATTTCAGAGTTGGCATTGAGTCATTATGCGCACTGCATCCTTTCCATTCGGATTTTTACAAGCCTTTTGGAGGAACACTGAATGATGCACCATAGTAAAACTATGCAAATATAAGATTGTGCATGTGTGTGACATGCAACATTAAGTGATTGCCCATGTAATTGCTATGCAATATAATACATGTAAAACTAAATACCCATAAATCAACAAGTCCACATCTATGGAACTTTGTCAATTCATTCTCACCTCAGAATTCCACATTCTTTTGCTCCAATGATCCACAAAAGAGTATCTTTTAGGTTTGAATGCTTCCTCCTCGAGCTCAAAGAAGTGGCTGTATGTTGCACCGACAAAATATGAAAAAATATGCATGCATCGGTGTGCATGTGTGATTAGGTCCATCTCATAGTCTAATATCTACACGTACAACCAAGCTAGAATACAAGTAAAATTACAAAATGCAATAAAGATGGGTCTTCTGCTCCCGGGAGTGTAGCATCGCCTAATATGTATTTACAAAATGCATTAGTCGGCCCCACTTAAAGATACTCGTGGGTCCAGTTGCCCTCATTGCATGCTACATAGAGAATAAACAATATTGTGTGTGTAAGTATGTCGTGATCCGTCTCTACGAGTACATGGTGCATAATAAGTCCAAAATAGAAATAAGACTACAAACATAAACTACAAGTTTGAATCTTTTGCTCTCGTGTGGCTAGTTTGGACTCCATTGCTTACTGGCTCTAAATGGTGATTCTTCGGATTTTTCCGACTCTCGAATTAATCATGGATTACCCGCTACTCCTGTTTTGCAACAGTTGGGTGGCCCTCTATGGTGCATGATATGGCTAGCGGGACCCACTCCAAGCTACTCCTGGGTTTAATCCCGACCACTTTGCTCGGTCTCGTCAGTTGTTTGAATGTTATCATCCCGGCTTGCTATTTGGGCCCTCTACAAGATGGTGGCACTTACTTCTGGCTCCATACAGGACTTGCTGGCCCCTCTAAATGCTACACAAAATGGACAAGAATATGTGCACGAGTGTACTGTGATCCGTCGCTATGTATGTGTGGTGCAACAATATCAGGGTTTAGGAGTTTAGTAATTTAAGTATTTAGGTATTTTGTCGTATATAGGTTTTATTTAAATAATTAAATAAAAAAAATTATTTTTTTGATTTTTTCTCATTTTCAAGGTTATAACCATTGAAAATGTTATAATTTTTAATTTTTTTTTCAAATGTTAATATAATATTTAATTATAATAATCATAAAAATTAAATATCATTTAAGTTCAATATAAATAATTTTATTGATCGATATTATAATACTGATCATAAAATAGATTAATAAACTATTATTAATATCATAGATATTAATTAAAATATATTTGTAAAACCTAAAAAGATTCAAAATCAATGTAAAATATATTTTTAAATAATAATTTTTTATTTTTATATTATTGATTCTTTTTATAAGCTAATAAATTTTTTTGATGAAGATAAATTATTTAAATTATATTTGTCTCATTCATAATTTTATTTTGCAATTAATATTTCTATAAAAATAAACAAAAAAAATAATTAAAATGAATATTAAAATTATAATGAATACAAATAAAAATGAGATTTATGATTATTTATTTAGGGTATACCGGCTTAATGGTTTAAGTATTTAGGAGTTTAGGAGTTTAGTGATTTAAGTTTTTAGGCATTTAGTAGTTTATATATTTTATTTAAATAATGAAATAACAAGAAAATTATTTTTCAAATTTTTTATCAATATTGAAGGTTATAGCCTTTATAAAAATAATAATTTTTAAATTTTTTTCAAATGTGAATACAATATTTTGTTATAATAAACTTAATAATTATATATCATGTAGATTAAAAATAAAAAATTTTATTAATAGATATTAATAACTAAATATAAATATAAATATAATAATGATCAAAAAATCAATTATTAAACTATTATTTATTGATAGATATTTATATATTATTTATAAATACTTAAACCTTTAAAGATGGTTTAAATGTTTAAGTATTTAAGGGTTTTGGGGTTTAGGTATATAATGATTTAAGAGTTTAGTCATTTAGTAGTTGATAGGTTTTATATAAATAATAAAATAACAAAAAATTTATTTTTGTGATTTTATCTCATTTTCAAAGATGATATAACCTTTAAAAATATAATAATTTTTAAATTATTTTCAAATGTAAATATAATATTTAGTTATAATAATATTAATGATTATATATCATGTAAATTCAATATAAAGAATTTTATTGATAAATATTCTAGTAATGATAAAAAATAATTTAATAATCTATTATTAATAAGATAGATATCAATAAAAATATAATTACAAAACCTAAAATGATTCAGAAGAAAAAGCAAAATATATTACTATATTATAATTTTTTGTTTTGAAAATTTTTTTCTTTTAAAAAGTTTATCTATAATTTTTGATGAAAAATAATTTATATAAATTATTTTTGTCTAACTCAATTTATTTTGTAATTAATATTTATATATAAATAAACAAATAAATAATTAAAATGAATATTTAAAATTATAATGAAAAATAATGAGATTTATTATTTATTATTTAGGGATATAGTTTTAATTTAAATTAGATCTGTCTCACTAATAATTTATTTGGTAAATAATATTTCTATAAAAATAAACTGATAAATAATTAAAATAAAAATTTAAAATTATACTGAATAAAAATTAAAATGAGATTTATGATTTTTTATTAATCTATACCAGTTTAATGGAATAAGTATTTAGAGGTTTTATCATGTAGGAGTTAATCAATTTATGTTTTTAGGCTTTTAGTGGTTTATAGGTTATATTTAAATAATGAAATAACAAAAATAATATTTTTGATAATTTTTCACATTTTCAAAGGTTATAACCTTTGAAAATATAATAATTTTAATTTTTTAAAAATGTGAATATAATATTTAGTAATAATAATCATTATAATTATATATAATATAAACTAAATATAAACAATTTTATTGATAGATATGATATCAATTATCAAAAAATAAATTGATAAACTATTATTAATATGATAGATATAAATTAAAATATAATTACAAAACCTAAAATGATTCAAAATCAATTTAAAATTTATTACTAAATAATAATATCTTGTTTTTAAATTTGTACTTCTTTTTATAAGATTATTTTTTTTATTAAAAGTAAATTATTAATATTATATTTGTCTGACTAATTATTTATTTTGTAATTAATATATATATATAAAATAAACTAATAAATATTTAAAATGAATATTTAAAATTATAATGAATACAAATTAAAATGAGATTTAAGATTTATTATTGCTGTATATGTAATTTATTTCATGATAATCTTTTTGTATAACCAAATATTTTTTATTTTTTAATATTTTCATGTAAGTGTAGGAAAGAAAATATTAAGAGGCCGGAGATGCGGTAGTAGCACAATAACGGAGGTCTCGCTGACTGGACAGCTGGCCGAAATTGGAAGTAGAGCCTGACCCGTCTCATGATTCCGACCCGCTCCGGTTAAATGAACCGAGCTAAATTTTAATATAAAATGTTTTGTAATTTTATTTTCGGGTGGCTATTTTTGTACCCGTGGAACTGTTCATTGTCTCTCTCTCTTCTCTCTGTGCAATTTATCGTGACTATTCTATGTGCTACATACTATAAGACATTTCTATTGCTTTAATCTGTAATGCATAAGAATTTTCTGGTGGATTTAGCTAGTCGTACTGAGCGACTAGCGAACCATATTATTTTCGGTATTTATTTCTTGTTTTTTGATTCTATCATGGATGGTTGCTTAATTGTGATATATATATTGCTTGTTTTATGTTGTTTCTGTGTTTCTGTATCTCAATCTCACTACCTGTGGAAGCACAATTGCCAAATAATTATATATGGTATACCAGTTTAATGGATCGATTATTTAGGGGTTTTGTTGTTTAGGAGTTAAGAAATTTATGTTTAGGCATTTAGTGGTATATAGGTTTAATTTATATAATAAAAATAAAAAATTTTAATTTGATTTTTTTTAGATTTTGAAAGGTTATAACCTTTGAAAATAAAATAATTTTTAAAATCTTTTGAAATGTGAATACCATGTATAATTATATTAATCTTATTAATTATATATCATATAAATTCAATATAAATAATTTTAATGATAGATATATAATAATGATCAAAAATTAAATTAATAAACTATTATTAATAATATAAATATTAATTAAAATATATTTACATAACACAAAATGATTCAAAATCAAAAAAAAAATATTACTAAATAATAATATTTAATTTTTAAACTTTTCAATCTTTTTATAAGCTTATATTTTTTAATGATTAAAAATAAATTATTTAAATAATATCTGTCTCAATCGAAATTTATTTTATAATTAATTTTTCTAAAAAATTAAAATATAAATAATTAAAATGAATATTTAAAATTATAATAAATAAAAATAAAAATGAGATTTATTATTTATTAAGTAGTATACAGCTATTATAAGGTTTATGTATTTAGGGGTTTCGGGTTTTATGTGCTACTGATTTAAGTAAGTAAATATTTAGTGGTCTATAGGTTTTATTGAAAAAAGAAATAACAAGAAATTTATTTTTTGTATTCTTTCTCATTTTTTAAGATTATAACCTTTGAAAATATAATAATTTTTAAATTTTTTTCAAAAGTGAATATAATATTTAATTATAATAATCATAATAATTATATATCATATAAATTGAATATAAACAATTTTATTGATATATATTCTAATAATTATCAAAAAATAAATTAAAAATCTATTATGAATAACATTGATATTACTTAAAATATAATATAAAAACCTAAAATGATTCAAAAGCAAAGCAAAATATATTACTTAATAATAATTATTTGTTTTTAAATTTTTATTCTTTTTATAAGCTTATCTATTTTTTGTTGAAAAATAACTTTTATAAATTATATTTTTAACTCATAATTTATTTTATAATTAATATATATATATATATATATATAACTTAACAATCAAAATGAATTTTTTTAATTATAATGAAAACAAATAAAAATGAGATTTATTAATTATTATTTATGGTATACAGGTTTTAAGGATTATCTATATAGGAGGATCGGGACTTTGTAGTTTAGTGATTTAAGTGTTTAGGCATTTAGTGATTTTTAGGTTTTATTTAAACAATGAAATAACCAAAAAAAAATATTTTTTTATTTTTTCACATGTTCAAAGGTTATAAACCTTGAAAATATAAAAATTTTAAAACTTTTTTCAAAAGTGAATACAATATTTAGTTATAAAAATTATTAAATTTATATATCTTATAAATTCAATATAAACATTTTTATTGAAAAATATTCTAATAATAATCAAAAAATAAATTAATAATCTATTATTAATAAGTTAGATATCAATTAAAATATAATTACAAAACCTAAAATGATTCAGAATCAAAGCAAAATATATTACTATTTAATATTTTTTTGTTTTTAATTTTTTTCTTCTTTTAATAAGTTTATCTATATTTTTTTGTTGAAAAAAAATTTATATAAATTATATTTGTATAACTTATAATTTATTTTGTAATAAAAATTTATATAAAAATAAACAAGTAAATAATTAAAATGAATAATTAAAATTATAATAAAAAAAATAAAAATGAGATTTATTATATAGTATTTAGGATATATATTTTTAAAAAAATTATCTATTAATGGTTTTCGAGATTTAGAAGTTATTGATTTAAGTATTTAGGCTTTTAATGGTTTATAGTTTTTATTCAAACAATTAAATAACAAAAAATTTATTTTTCATATTTTTTCAAATTTTCAAAGGTAATAATTAAATAACATTTGAAAATATAATAATTTTAAAATTTTTTAAAAATGTGAATACAATATTTAGTAATAATAAATATTATAACTATATATAATATAAACTAAATATAAACAATTTTATTGGTAGATGTTATATCAATTATCAAAAAAACAAATTAATAAACTATTATTAATATAATAGATTTAAATTAAAATATAATTAAAAAACCTAAAATGATTCAAAAACAAGGTAAAATTTATTACTAAATAATAATTTTTTTTAGTTTTTGCATCATTTGATAAACTTATATGTTTTTTTGATGAAAAATAAATTATTTAAATTATATTTGTATCTCTCATAAATTATTTTGTAATTAATATTTCTATAAATTATTTAAATTATATTTAAGGTTTACGAATTTAAAGGTTTAAGTATTTAGGGTCTTCAGGGTTTAGGAGTTTAGATATTTATGTATTCAGGCATTTAATGGTTTATAAGTTTTATTTAAATAATGATATAAGAAAAAATTTATTTTTGTTATTTTTCTTATTTTTGAAGGTTATAAACTTTGAAAATATAACAATTTTTAAATTTTTGTTATTTGTGAATACTATATTTAGTTATGATAATCTTAATAATTATATATCATGTAAATTAAATATAAATAATTATATTGAAATATATTATATTAATGATCACAAAATTAATTAATAAACTATTATTAATAAGATAGATAGTATTTTAAATATATTTGCAAAACGTAAATTTATTCAAAATCAAATTAATATATATTCAAAATAATATTTTCTTTGATGTTTTGCTTCTTTTTATGAGTTTATATATTTTTTCATTAAAAGTAAATTATTTAAATTATATTTGTCTTCCTCATAATTTGTTTTTAATTTATAATTCTATAAAAATAAACTAATAAATAATTAAAATGAATATTTAAAATTATAAGGAATAGAAATAAAATACAGATTTATTATTTATTATACATGATATACTAGTTTAATGATTTAAGTGTTTAGGCCTTAAGTGATATATAGTTTTTATTTAAAGAATGAAAAAATAAAAATTTTAATTTTTTGATTTTTTTTAATTTTTGAAGCTTTTAACCTTTGAAAATATAATAATTTTTAATTTTTTTAAATGTGAATATAATATTCAGTAATAATAATCTTAATAATTATATATAATGTAAACTCAATAGACATAATTTTATTAATAGATATTATAATAATGATCAATAAAAAATTAATAAACTATTATTAATAATAATGATATAAATTAAAATATAATTACAAAATCTAATATGATTCAAAATAAAAATAAAATATATTACTAAATAATAAATTTTTGTTTTTAAAATTTTGCCTCTTTTTATAAGGATATATATTTTTATTGATGAAAAATAAATTATTTAATTTAGATCTATCTCACTAATAATTTATTATGTAATTAATATTTCTATAAAAATAAACTGATAAATAATTAAAATAAAAATTTAAAATTATACTAAATAAAAATTAAATTGAGATTTATGATTTTTTATTAATGTAGACCTATTTAATAATTTATGTATTTAAAGGTTTTGTCGTTTAGGAGTTTAGCAATTTATGTTTTTAGACATTTAGTGGTTTATAGGTTTTATTTAAACAATAAAATAACAAAAAAACAATTGTACTTTTTTCTCATTTTCATAGATTATAACCTTTGAAAATATAATAATATTTAAAATTTTTTGAAATGTGAAAACAATATTTAGTTATAATAATATTAATAATTATATATCTTAAAAATTCAATATAAACAATTTTATTGATAGATAATATAATAATGATCAAATTTAAGTTAATAAACTATTAATAAAAAGATTGATATTAAATAAAAAATATATACAAAACTAAAATTGATTCAAAATTAAAGTAAAATATATTACTAAATAATAATTTTTAATTTTAAAATTTTTACTTCTTTTACAAGCAATTATTTTTTTGATTAAAAATAAATTAATTAAAATATATATGCCGCTCTCATAATTTATTTTGTAATAAATATTTCTATAAAAATAAACTAAAAAATAATTAAAATGAATATTTAAAAATATAATAAATTCGAATAAAAATTAGATTTATTAATTATTAAGTAGTATATAGCGGTTTAATGGTTTATGTATTTAGGCATAATGAAGTTTAGGAGTTTACTGATTTAACTGTGTATGCATTTATTGGTTTATAGGTTTTATTAAAAAAATAATAATAAAAATTTATTTTTATTTTTTTATATTTTCAAAGGTTATAACCTTTGAAAATATAATAATTTTTAAATTTTTTTAAATGTGAATACAATATTTAGTTATAATAATCATTATATTTATATATCAAATAAATTGAATATAAATAATTTTATTGATTAATATTCTAATAATGATCAAAAAATAAATTAATAATATATTATTAATAAGATAGACATCAATTAAAATATAATTAAAAAACCTAAAATGATTTAGAAGAACGCAAAATATATTACTATATAATAATTTTTTGTTTTGAAATTTTTTTTTACTTTTAAAAAGTTTATGAACAATTTTTTTGATGAAAAATAATTTATATAAATTATATTTGTCTAACTCAATTTATTTTGTAATTAATATTTGTATATAAATAAACAAATAAAAGATTAAAATGAATATTTAAAATTATAATGAAAAAAAAATGAGATTTATTATTTATTATTTAGGGATACCGGTTTACTTTAAATTAGATCTGTCTCACTAATAATTTATTTTGTAATTAATATTTCTATAAAATAAATTGATAAATAATAAAAATATAAATTTAAAATTATACTGAATAAAAATTAAAATGAGATTTATGATTTATTATTAATGTATACCAGTTTAATGATTTAAGTATTTAGAGGTTTTGTCGTTAGGAGTTTAGCGATTTATGTTTTTAGTCTTTTAGTGGTTTATATGTTTTATTTAAATAAATAAAATAACAAAAAAAATTTCTATAATTTTTTATCATTTTCATAAGTTATATCATTTGAAAATATAATAATATTTAAATTTTTTGAAATTTTAATACAATATTTTGTTATAATAATATTAATAATTATATATCATATAAATTTAATATAAATAATTTTATTGATAGATATTATAATAATGATCAAAAATTAAATTTATAAACTATTAATATTAAGATAGATATTAATTATAAAATATTTACAAAACCCAAATTGATTCAAAATTAAAGTAACTTATATTACTTGTTAATAATTTTTAATTTTTAAATTTATGCTTCTTTTATAAGCATATATTTTTATTAGATAAATAATATATTATTTAAATTATATTTGTCCCACTTATAATTTATAATGTAATAAATATTTCTAAATAAATACACTAATAAATAATTAAAATGAATATTTAAATATATAAAAAATAGCAATAAAAATTAGATTTATTAATTATTAAGTAGTATTTAGCGGTTTAATGGTTTATGTATTTAGGCATTACTGGATTTAGGAGTTTACTGATTTAACTTTACACGCATTTAGTAGGGCTACTCACGAGACTCAAAGTTTCACAACCTGACCCGAACTCTTGTCCCGAAAGAATCGGGACTAAGAAAAATCCGTTGACTTTGACTTTTCACATCCCGTTCTGTCACGTATTTTTTATTTTTGGATGGTTCCGGATCTTAAGCAATATCCATCCTGAAAACCATCACGTCCTAAAAAACTGATACTAGAACCAGGAGAATATATATATATATAACATGAAGATGCCGCCAATTCCACTACTGTCCATCCAATTCCGACCCACCTATTGCTGTTCCTATGAGTTCCAGGCCATCTAACGCCATTCCAGCCGTGCTCGATTAGCTCCAGCCCTTGTCCGTCGCACTTATGCTTGCCTCCACCGTGTCTCAGATGCCACCGGCCTTTTGTTTTGTTTTTCTGATGAGAATTGAGTGATTAAATATTAATATTAAATGTCTCAGTCAGTTTTGTGGAGTATTGGTTGTGGTGTTGTGTTTGGGCCGAATGAGTGGTCTGAATGTGTTACAGTCAGTTTTGTAGAGCTTGCTTCTTTGAAATACTTATATGTATATATGCTTAACATATCATATTAATTAATAGCAATGTTGATGGCACAATCCAGCGGTAAATCAAAAATACAATAAATTGAAGATGATCACATCTCAAATGATCAAAGTACTGGTAAATCTAATCATCATCCTTTCACGAATGCTTCTATTGTTACTGGTAGGTTCTTCAATTCCAATTATAAAAGAAAGTCAATGTACATCTAAACCTCATAAAAAGTCTAAGTCTACTGTTTGGGAAACTTATGAGATATTAGTTGATTCAAAGGGAATTGAAACTGGTAGGGCAGCTAGTATATGGTGTAGGAAAGAATACTTGGCAAAAAGTGATCAAGGTACTTCGGGTTTATGGAAATACTTGAGAGAGACTTGAATGAAATTTCCACCCAAAAAAAGAATTAATAGAAGCTCACAAAGGTAAAGACATGTCACAATCTTTGTTGAGTTTCACTAAAGGTACTAGTTCAGAGGATAACAAATTAACTTGTTGGCAATTTGATCAACAACTAGTTAGAAAGGCTTTGGTGAAAATGATCATAAAAGATGAATTGCCTTTTTGTTTTGTTGAGAGGGATGAGTTCAAGGAGTTTTGTGAAGTTAGTGTGCCTCAATTTAAAATTCCATCTAGGCACTCTTCACCGAGGGATAGTTTTCTTTGTTTGTGAAGGAAAAGAAGAAATTATTTGATAGCATATCATCTCATTGTTGTAGAGTTTCATTGACTAGCAACACTTGGAATATGATTCAAAATTTATTTTATATATGTTTGACTGTTCATTTAATTGATTCTCAATGGAATATGCATAAAAGGCTTTTGAACTTTTGTGTAATTAAAAGTTATTCTGGAGTTAATATTAGAAATGCTATTGAGTTTTGCATGAATGAATGGGTTTTGAGAAAGTAGATCTGAATTACTATTGACAATACATCAAATAATGATGTTGCAGTTGAACAATTGAAAAAAAGGCTTGTGAAGAAAAGTGTTGTACCTTTGAGAGGCGAGCATTTTCATATGAGATGTTGTGCTCATATCCTAAACTTAATTGTCAGAGATGGCATTGCAGTAGTTGAGGGTGCTATTCAAAAAATTAGAGGTGTCGTGAAATATGTGAGGAGCAGTCCTAAAAGATTAGATATGTTTAAGTTGTGTTGAAGAAGCAAACTTGACATATAGATCATCATTGCAATTAGATTGTCCTACAAGATGGAATTCAACTTATTTGATGCTAGAAACTGATATAAAATATCAAAAAGAATTTGATAAGTTGGAGGACAAAGACAAAAGGTTTTTGAAGGAGTTTGGTTCAAACGTTCTAACTGAGAGAGACTGAACAAATGCCAAAATTTTGGCTCGTTTCTTGAAAACTTTTTATGAGGTAACTAGTAAATTTTTTGGCTCATAATATTCTAGCTCTAGTGTTTATGTTCCTCCGCTATTCGAATTTTAAAAAAAAATTAGCTTTGTGAAAATAGTAGAGATACAATGGTGTCTGAAATCGGGATAAAAATGAGGCATAAATTCAACAAATATTGGGGTTCTCTTCAGTCAACAAATATTATGCTTTTTGTAGCAGTAGTGTTGGATCATAGATATAAGCTCAAATATCTCAAGGTTAAATACACTTAGCATTATGGAGAGAAATTGGCTAAATATTTGGTGAAAAGGGTTATAAATGCTTTAAATAAGTTGATTGATGATTATAAAGATTTAAATGAAGATGAATCATAAGAAGATGATTTCTCTTCTACTGTGTTGAAGAAAAATGATGATTTCTTTGATGGTAGTGATACTTATGTTGATGATTTTTTTTGTTGAATTGGAGAAAGAACAAGAAGTTGCAGCTTTGGAAGAGTTGGATAGGTACTTGGAGGACAAACTTTAAAAAAATAAAATTGATTTTGATCTTCTAAACTGGTGGAAGGTAAATGAGGCTAGGTATCCTTCTTTGGAAAATGTAGTAAGGGATGTATTTGCTATCCAAGCATATACTGTGGCCTACGAATCTACATTTAATACTAGGGGGAGAACTTTAGATAAATTTAGGAGTTCTTTAATACCTATTACAGCTGAAGTTCTCATATGTCTACAATATTGGTTGAGAAGCTCAAACAAACCTATTGAAATTGACGAATTAGTTCAAGACCTTGATGATAATGAATAAGGTTAGTATACAAATCTTGTAAATTTTAATTTCACTTTTACTTATTTTATTCATTCAATTTAATAAAAATATGGTTCAATTACAATTTTCAGAGTGGTCACAAGATCCAAATATTCTTCCAACTATAGTTGGCCAACTAAATTTGGAATGGGTGTATTAAATTTTATAAGGTAATATTTTGTTTTTTTATTACACTTTCATCTTAGAAATTTATGTCTACATGATTAACACTTTTTCATCTTTGGTTGTCCTTCTAAAGTGGAGGAAGAAAAGGGAGGAGTTGTAGAAGAGATAATTAATTGGGTTTGAATTTTCGTTGCTATTCCATGACGGACATTTGAAATGATTATTATCATGGTTGTTATTAGTTGTATTTTATTTGTTATATTAAGCTGCCTATTTTTAGCAATTACTTAAGTAGTAATTGAGGCTACCAATGTTTGTGGTCATTTTTAGCTATTCCTTAATATTTTAAGTAATTGTTTAAAAAATGTAGTATTGCTATTATGGTTAATTTCACTAGGGTGAACAAAGCCAACTTGTGAAAAAACAAACAACCAAATTAAGCACACAACTAGGTCCCGTTCTATTTAACATTTCTATCCTTTTCTGCACATCAATGCTTTTGACAAGGTAATGGAACTCGTTTGCGATATTCAGCATAATTGACAAAACAAAATTGGCCCAATTTGAGTTTGAAAGATACATAACTAAGGAATGATAAATGGTACAACAAAAGGTTTCCACATGAACTAACTTGGCCGGTTTGAAGAAAATAAATTGAAAAAAATGTCTGAACTCCATTCCGTCTCGGAACCATTTTATCCTACCCAAAATCCCCGATCTCCGTCCCATCCCGTCCCGATATTTTCAACCTATGGGATGGGTCTAGATCTTCTAAAAAAATCTCTGAACTGTGGGAAGGGACTGTAGATTTTAATCCACATCTCGTCTGGTCCGATGAGCACCCCTAGCATTGAGTGGTTTATAGGTTTTATTTAAAAAATAAAATAATAAAAAAATTATTTTTATTATTTTTTGATATTTTCAAAGGTTATAACCTTTGACAATATAATAATTTTTAAATTTTTTTCAAGTGTGAATACAATATTCAGTTATACTAATCATTATATTTATATATTATATAAATTCAATATAAACAATTTTATTGATAAATATTCTAATAGTTATCAAAAAATAAATTAATAATCCATTAATAATAAGATAGATATTAATTAAAATATAATTACAAAACTTAAAATGATTCATAAGCAAATAAAAATATATTACTATATAATAATTTTTTGTTTTTGAATTTTTTTAATAAGTTTATCTATATTTTTTAATGAAAAATAATTTATATAAATTATATTTGTCTAACTCATAATTTATTTTGTAATTAATATTTATATATAAATAAACAAATAAATAATTAAATTGAATATTTAAAATTATAATGAAAAAAAATGAGATTTATTATTTATTATTTATTATTTAGGGATGCCGGTTTATTTTAAATTAGATCCGTATCACTAATAATTTAGTTTGTAATTAATATTTCTATAAAAATAAACTGATAAATAATTAAAAAAAAATTTTAAAATTATACTGATAAAAATTAAAATGAGATTTAAGATTTATTATTAATGTATACCAGTTTAATAGTTTAAGTATTTAGAGGTTTTATCATTAGGAGTTTAATGATTTATGTTTTTAGGCTTTTAGTGGTTTATAGGTTTTATATAAATAAATAAAATAACAAAAAAAATTTCTATAATTTGTTATCATTTTCATAGGTTATAACCTTTGAAAATATAATAATATTTACAATTTTTTGAAATGTGAATATAATATTAATAATTATATATCATATAAATTCATTATAAACATTTTTATTGATAGATAATATAATAATGATCAAAAATTAAATTAATAAACTATTAATAAAAAGATAGATATTAATTATAAAATATTTACAAAACCCAAATTGATTCAAAATTAAAGTAAAATATATTACTGGATAATAATTTTAAATTTTTAAATTTCTACTTCTTTTATAAGCGTATATTTTGTTTTATTAAAAAAAATTAATTAAATTATCTTTGTCGCACTCATACTTTATTTTGTAATAAATATTTCTATAAAAATAAACTAATAAATAATTAAAATGAATATTTATAATTATAATAAATAAAAATAAAAATTAGATTTATTAATTATTAAGTAGTATATAGCAATTTAATTGTTTATGTATTTAGGCATTACGGGGTTTAGGAGTTTACTGATTTAACTTTGCATGCATTTAGTGTTTTATAGGTTTTATTTAAGAAAAAAAAATTATTTTTATTATTTTTTGATATTTTCAAAGGTGATAACCTTTGAAAATATTATAATTTTTAAATTTTTTTCAAAAGTGAATAAATATTTATTTATAATAATCATAATAATTATATATCATATTAATTCAATATAAACAATTTTATTGATAGATATTCTAATAATTATCAAAAAATAAATAATATATCTATTATGAATAAGATTGATATTACTTAAAATATAATATCAAAACCTAAAATGATTCAAAAGCAAAGCAAAATATATTACTTTAATATAATTATTTGTTTTTAAATTTTTATTCTTTTTATAAGCCTATCTATTTTGTGATGAAAAATAATTTTTATAAATTATATTTTTAACTAATAATTTATTTTATAATTAATATATATATATATAAATAAAAAACTTAACAATCAAAATAATTTTTTTAAATTATAATGAAAACAAATAAAAATGAGATTTATTAATTATTATTTAGTGTATACCCGTTTAAGCAATTATCTATATAGGGGTATCTTGATTTTGTAGTTTAATGATTTAAGTGTTTAGGCATTTAGTGATTTATAGGTTTTATTTAAACAATAAAATAAAAAAATATATATATTTTTTATGTTTTTTCACATGTATAAAGGTTATAATCTTTGAAAATATAATAATTTTAAAGTTTTTTTCAAAAGTGAATAGAATATTTAGTTATAATAATTATTAAATATATATATCATATAAATATTTTTATTGATAAATATTCTAATAATGATCAAAAAATAAATTAATAATCTATTATTAATAAGGTAGATATCAATTAAAATATAATTACAAAAAATAAAATGATTCAGAAACAAAGTAAAATATATTACTATATAATAATTTGTTGTTTTTAATTTTTTTCTTTTTTAATAAGTTTATCTATATTTTTTATTTATAAAAAATAAACAAATAAATAATTAAAATGAATATTTAAAATTATAAAAAATAAAAATAAAAATTAGATTTATTATTTATTATTTAGGATATGCCTAAATAAAAAATTTATCTATTTAGAGTTTTCGAGATTTAGAAGTTATTTATTTAAGTATTTAGGCATTTAAAGGTTTATAGCTTTATATAAACAATGAAATAACAAAAAATTTATTTTTGATATATTTTCAAATTTTTAAATGTCATAACATTTGAAAATATAATAATTTTAAAATTTTTTAAAAATGTGAATATAATATTTAGTAATAATAATTATTATAACTATATATAATATAAAATAAATATAAACAATTTTATTGATAAATATTATATCAATTATCAAAAAATAAATTAATAAACTATTATTAATATGATTGATATAAATTAAAATATAATTCAGAAACCTAAAATGATTCAAAATCAAAGTAAAATTTATTACTAAATAATAATTTTTTTTAAGTTTTTGCATCATTTTATAAGCTTATATATTTTTTTTTAAAATATATTATTTAAATTATATTTGTCACTCATAATTTATATTTGTCACTCATAATTTAAGAGTTTAAATGTTTAGGTATTTAGGGGCTTTGAGGTTAAGGAATTTAGAGATTTATGTATTTAGGCATTTAATAGTTTATATGTTTTATTTATACAATGATATAATAAAAAATTTATTTTTCTTATTTTTCTCATTTTTGAAGGTTATAACCTTTAAAAAAATAACAAAAAAAATGTTAGTAATTTTTTATCATTTTCATAGGTTAAATGTAAGTACAATACCTTTCAAAATATAATAATATTTAAAATTTTTTTTGTCATATTTTTTCTCATATTTTTTGTCATATTTTTTTGTTATAACCTTATATATTTTTTGTCATATTTTTTGTCATTTTGAATGGTTATAACCTTTCAAAATATAATAATATTTAAAATTTTTTTAAATGTGAGTACAATATATACTTATAATAATTTTAATAATTATATATCATATAAATTCAATATGAACAATTTTATTGATAGATATTATAATTATGATCAAAAATTAAATTAATAAACTATTAATAATAAGATAAATATTAATTAAAAAATATTTACGAAATCCAAATTGATTCAAAATTAAGGTAAAAAATATTACTGGATAATAATAATTAATTTTTAAAATTTTACTTATTTTTTTAGAGTATATATATTTTTTGATTAAAAATAAATTATTTAAATTATATTTGTCGCACTTATAATTTATTTTGTAATAAATATTTTTATAAAATAAACTTATAAATAATTAAAATGAATATTTAAAATAATAATAAATTGAAATAAAAATTAGTTTTCTTATTATTAACTAGTATATAGCAGTTTAATGGTTTAAGTATTTAGGCATTATGGGCCTTAGAAGTTTACTGATTTTATAGTGTATGCATTTAGTGATTTATAGGTTTTATTTAAAAATTAAAATAATAAAATATTTAATTTTATTATTTTTTGATATTTTCAAAGGTTATATCATTTGAAAATATAATAATTTTTAAATTTTTTTCAAATGTGAATTCAATATTTAGTTATAATAATCATTATATTTATATATCAAATAAATTCATTATAAACAATATTATTGATAAATATTCTAAATATGATCAAAAAATAAAGTAATAATCTATTATTAATAAGATAGATATCAATTAATATATAATAATAAAACCTAAAATGATTCAGAAAAAATGAAAAATTATTAATATATAATAATTTGTTGTTTTGAAATTTTTTTTTCTTTTAAAAAGTTTATCCATATTTTTTTGTTGAAAATTAATTTATATAAATTATACTTGTCTAACTCATAATTTAATTTTTAATTAATATTTATGTAAAAATAAACAAATAAATAATTATAATGAATATTTAAAATTATAATGAAAAATATAATGAAAAATATAATATTGAGATTTATTCTTTATTATTTTAGGCATACCAGTCTAATTTAAATTAGATCTGTCTCACTAATAATTTATTTTGTAAAATAATATTTCTATAAAAATAAACTGATAAATAATAAAAATAAAAATTTAAAATTATACTGAATAAATATTAAAATGAGATTTATGAATAATTATTAATGTTGACCAGTTTAATGGTTTAAGTATTTAGAGGTTTTGTCATTTAGGAGTTTAGAGATTTATGTTTTTAGGCATTTAGTGGTTTATAGGTTTTATTTAAACAATGAAATAACAAAAAAAATATATTTGATATTTTTTCACATTTTCAAAGGTTTTAACCTTTGAAAATATAATAATTTTAAATTTTTTTAAAAATGTGAATACAATATTTAGTAATAATAATCATTATAATTATATATAATATAAACTAAATATAAACAATTTTATTATTAGATATGATATCAATTAATAAAAAATAAATTTTATATGCTATTATTAATATGATAGATATAAATTAAAATATAATTAAAAAACCTAAAATAATTTAAAAATAACGTAAATTTTATTACTAAATAATAATTTTTGTTTTTTAGATTTTGCATCTTTTTATAAGCTTATATTTTTTTTTGATGAAATTTATTTTTGTTATTTTTTATCATTTTCGAAGGTTATAACCTTTGAAAATATAACACTTTTTAAATTTTTTTTATATGTGAATACAATATTTAGTTATGATAATATTAATAATTATATATCATGTAAATTCAATATAAACAATTATATTGATAGATATTATATTAATTATGAAAAATTAAATTAATAAACTATTATTAATAAGAAAGATTTTATTTAAAATATATTTGCAAAACGTAAATTTATTAAAAATCAAAATAAAATATATTACTAAATAATAATTTTTTTGATGTTTTACTTCTTTTTATAAGTTTATATTTTTTTTATTAATAGTAAATTATTTAAATTATATTTGTCTTCCTCTTAATTTATTATTAATTTATAATTCTATAAAAATAAACAAATAAATAATTAAAATGAATATTTAAAACTATAATGAATAAAAATAAATTAGAGATTTATTATTTATTATTCAGGATATACTAGTTTAATGGTTTAAGTATTTATGTGTTTTGGGGTTTAGTGATTTAAGTGTTTAGGCCTTTAGTTATTTATAGTTTTTATTTAAAGAATGAAGTAATAAAAAAATTAATTTTTTTATTTTTTTTTAATTTTTGAAGGTTATAACATTTGAAAATATAATAATTTTTAATTTTTTTAAAATGTGAATATAATATTTAGTTTTAATAATCTTTATAATTATATTTAATGTAAACTTAATATAAATAATTTTATTAATACATATTATAATAATGATCAATAAAAAATTAATAAACTATTATTAATAAGAATGATATAAATTAAAATATAATTACAAAATCTAAAATGATTCAAAATCAAAATAAAATATATTACTAAATAATAAATTTTTGTTTTTAAAATTTTGCCTCTTTTTATAAGGATATATTTTTTTTTTGATAAAAAATAAATTATTTAAATTAAATTTGTCTCACTAATAATTTATTTTGAAATTAATATATTTATAAAAATAAACTGATAAATAATTAAAATAACAATTTAAAATTATACTGAATAAAAATTAAAATGAGATTTATGAATTATTATTAATGTATACCAGTTTAATATTTTAAGTATTTAAAGGTTTTGTCATTTATGACTTTAGCGATTTATGTTTTTAGGCACTTAGTGGTTTATATGTTTTATTTAAACAATAAAATAACAAAAAAAAATTTGTAATTTTTTCTCATTTTCATTGGTTATGACCTTTGAAAATATAATAATATTTAAAATTTTTTGAAATGTGAATACAATATTTAGTTATTTTAAAATTAATTATTATATATCATATAAATTCAATATAAACAATTTTATTGATAGATAATATAATAATGATCAAAAATTAAATTAATAAACTATTAATAATAAGATAGATATTAATTAAAAAATATTTACAATACCCAAATCAATTGAAGATTAAACTATAATATATTATTGTATAATAATTTTTAATTTTTGAATTTTTACTTCTTTTATAAGCATATATATATTTTTTGATTAAAAATAAATTATTTAAATTATATTTGTCGCACTCATAATTTATTTTGTAATAAATATTTTATAAAAATAAATTAATAAATAATTAAAATCAATAAAATTGTTTATATTTAGTTTATATTATATATAATTATAATGATTATTATTACTAAATATTGTATTCACATTTTTAAAAAAATTTAAAATTATTATATTTTCAACAGGTTATGACCTTTGAAAATGTGAAAAAATATCAAAATTTTTTTTTGTTATTTCATTGTTTAAATAAAACCTATAAACCACTAAATGCCTAAAATCATAAATTGCTAAACTCCTAAACGACAAAACCTCTAAATACATATTCCATTAACTGGTATAGATTAATAATAAATCATAAATCTCATTTTAAATTTTATTCAGTATAATTTTAAATTTTTATTTTAATTATTTATTAGTTTATTTTTATAGAAATATTAATTATAAAATAAATTATTAGTGAGACGTATCTAATTTAAATTAAAACAGTATCCCTAAATAATAAGTAATAAATCTCATTTTTTTTCATTATAATTTTAAATATTCATTTTAATTATTTATTTGTTTATTTATATATAAATATTAATTACAAAATAAATTGAGCTAGACAAAAATAATTTATATGAATTATTTTTCATCAAAAAATTATAGATAAACTTTTTAAAAGAAAAAAAAATTTCAAAACAAGAAATTATTTTATAGTAATATATTTTGCATTGCTTCTGAATCATTTTAGGTTTTGTAATTATATTTTAATTGATATCTATCTTATTAATAATAGATTATTAATTTATTTTTTGATCATTATTAGAATATTTATCAATAAAATTGTTTATATTGAATTTACATGATATATAATTATTAAGATTATTATAACTAAATATTATATTTACATTTGAAAATAATTTAAAAATTATTATATTTTTAAAGTTTATCATCTTTGAAAATGAGATAAAATCACAAAAATAATTTTTTTGTTATTTTATTGTTTATATAAAACCTATAAACTACTAAATGCCTAAACGCTTAAATCATTAAACTCCTAAATCCCAAAACCCAAAAACCCTTAAATACTTAAACATTTAAACCATCTTTAAAGGTTTAAGTATTTATAAATAATAAATAAATATCTCTCAATAAATAATAATTTATTAATTTATTTTTTGATCATTATTATATTTATATTTATATTTAGTTTATTAATATCTATCAATAAAATTGTTTATTTTTAATTTACATGATATATAATTATTAAGTTTATTATAACTAAATATTGTATTCACATTTGAAAAAAATTTAAAAATTATTATATTAATAAAGGTTATAACCTTCATAATTGATAAAAAATTTGAAAAATAATTTTTTTGTTATTTCATTATTTAAATAAAACATATAAATTACTAAATGCCCTAAACACTTAAATCACTAAACTCTTAAACTCCTAAATACTTAAACCATTAAACTGGTATACCCTAAATTATTAATCATAAATATCATTTTTATTTGTATTCATTATAATTTCAAAATTCATTTTAATTATTTATTAGTTTATTTTTATAGAAATATTAATTACAAAATAAAATTATGAATGAGACAAATATAATTTAAATAATTTATCTTCATCAAAAAAATTTATAAGCTTATAATAAGAATCAAAAATTTAAAAATAAAAAATTATTATTAAGTAATATATTTTAATTTGATTTTGAATCGTTTTAAGTTTTGCAAATATATTTTAATTAATATCTATCTTATTAATAATAGTTTATTAATCTATTTTATGATCTGTATTATAATATCGATCAATAAAATTATTTATATTGAAATTACATGATATTTAATTTTTATGATTATTATAATTAAATATTGTATTAACATTTAAAAAAAATTAAAAATTATAATATTTTCAACAGGTTATAACCTTGAAAATGAGAAAAAATCAAAAAACTAATCTTTTTGTTATTTAATTATTTAAATAAAACCTATAAACCACAAAATACCTAAATACTTAAATTACTAAACTTTTAAACACTGATACTGCGACACCACACACACATAGCGACGGACCACAGTACACTTGTGCACATATTATTGTCCATCTTGGTGTAGCATTTAGATGGGCCAGCAAGTCCTGGAAGCAGCCAGAAGTATGTGCCACTAGCTTGTAGAGGGCCCAACTAGCAAGCCGAGATGATAACATTCAGACAACTGGCGAGACCGAGCAAAGTGGTGGGGAGTAAACCCAGGAGTAGCTAGGAGTGGGTCCCACTAGCCATATCAGGCAGCATAGAGGGCCACCCAACTGTCGCCCAGCAAGAGTAGCGGGTAATCCATGATTAATTGGAGAGCCGGCAAAATCCGAAGCATCACCAAGCAGGGCCAGTAAGCAATGGAGTACAGATTAGCCACACGGGAGCGAAAGATTCAAACTTATAGTTTATGTTTGTAGTCTTATTTGTATTTTGGACTTTATATGCACCATGTACTTGTAGAGATGGATCATGACATACTCACACACACAATCTTGTCTGTACTCTATGTAGCATGCAATGAGGGCAACTGGACCCATGAGTATATCTAAGTGGGGCCGACTAATGCATTTTGTAAATACACATTAGGCGATGCTACACTTACGGGAGTAGAAGACCCATCTTTATAGCATTTTGTAATTTTACTTGTATTCTAGCTTGTTTGTACGTGTAGATAATTAGACTATGAGATGGACCTCATCAAACATGCACACTGATGCATGCATATTTTTTGATATTTTGTCGGTACAACATACAGCCACTTCTTGAGCTTGAGGAGGAAGCATTCTAACCCAAGAGATACTCTTTTGAGGATCATTGGAGCAAAAGAAATGTTGAATTCATAGGCGAGAATGAATTGAAAAAGTGTCGTAGATGTGGACTTGTTGATTTATGGGTATTCAGTTTTACATGTAATCCATTGCATAACAATGACATAGGCAAATGCTTGATGCTTGCATGACATACACATGCACAATCTTATATTTGCATAGTTTTAATATGGTGCATCATTCAGGTTCCTCCAAAAGGTTTGGACAAATCTGAATGGAAAGGACGCAGTGCGCATAATGACTCAATGTCAACTCTGAAGTCTGGGAATGCCAATAGATTTTAGTTGTATTCGTACGCTTGGAATTATTAGGAATTATGTTTTTTTATGTATTTTATGCTTTTAATCATTAATGTGCATATGATTTGGTGGGCTGGCCTAAATTAGTCAGCTTTTTAGTCTCTTGTAAGTTGTGCGCCTAAATGATAAATAAAGTGTGTATTTTCCAAAAAAAAAACAAAAAAAAACCATTAACCCTAAACTTTAAATCCCAAACCTTAAACCATAAACTATAAACCTAATCCATAAACCCTAAATACTAAATCTCATGTTTTGCACTTTTATAATCAAATGACTAAGTGTTAAATTTAATTTGAAATTCACATCTTTTAGGAATGTCACAGAATTATCTCTTTGTTTATGTAACACAAAGTCATGACTCAAGGGGTGAGTTATGGATTCAGTCTCTTTCTTGCTTTAGATTATTGTAGCATTAGTAATGGTCATGATTGTGTATTTTGTCTCTAGAACACAAAATCATATCGATGAGAATATGCCATAACTTGTGTCTCTCTGTTGAACATATTGTGATGGCGCTAAGAATGATCATGAATATATATTTAATCACTATAATACTAGGTCACAGTATTAGATATGACCATAGCTTGTGCATTTTATCTTTATATTGCAAAGTCATTGCACTAGAAATGATTGTAACTTTGGACATTCCTCAAGAGCAAAAGTCATGACCCTAGAAATAATTAAAGCTAGAGTACTACTCTTTATAACTTTCTATAGCTAAAATTCATGGGATTGGAAATATCACTATGGCTTTTTCATTTGATTTGTGACCTCAAGTGTCAATATGCAAGACTAATATTTTGAGCAATGATTAAAACCTTTTGTACATTTGAATATGATTCATTTACACCTTTTTGGATATTGTAAGATAGTATACATAACTCATTTTTATATAAAAAGAAAGAAATGATACTTTTCATATCCTCGAGGATATAAAAAAAAGGCTCAGACATGCCAATAAAATAAACTTTTTGATTCTTTATTAAAAGAGAGCCCATACTTCTTGCCCTACTCAATCTGCCATGGGCTAGTTTGTTCTAATAGGCTACAAGGTGGTTATTTTTTTAGATTTGAACTATGTTTTAAAAAAATTTCTTTGAGTGTGTGCATGAGAGATATTTTAGAAGAAATTACAATAATCAATATAAATAGAATCCTCAACAACTAGCTATTTCAACACATAGGGGTACAACTTTGGTTTGGTCTGTTAGCGTACATGAGTAAATTTACCTTTGATAGCCCAGTGATTCAACATCAAATATGATGAGACATAATAGAGATAAAGTAAAAGCTCATATAATTTTGGTTAGAGCTTTAGCAATCATTCTAGAGTTGAGAGAGGAACAAAATAAATTATATTAATTATTCAGTATAATTTTAATTTTTATTTTAATTATTTATCAGTTTATTTTTATATAAATATTAATTACAAAATAAATTATTAGTGAGACAGATATAAATTAAATTAAACCGGTATATCCTAAATAATAAAGAATAAATCTCATTTTTTTTATTTTAATTTTAAATATTCAAATTTAATTATATATTTGTTTATTTTTATATAAATATTAATTACAAAATAAATTATGAGTTACACAAATTTAATTTATATAAATTATTTTTCATCAAAATAATATATATAAACTTTTTAAAAGAAAAAAAAATTTAAAAACAAAAAATTATTATATAGTAATATATGTTGCTTTGCTTCTGAATTATTTTAGGTTTTGTAATTATATTATAATTGATATCTATCTTATTAATAATAGATTATTAATTTATTTTTTGATCATTATTAGAATATTTATCAATAAAATAGTTTATATTGAATATATATGATATATAAATATAATGATTATTATAACTAAATATTGAATTCACTTTTATAAAAAATTTAAAAATTATTATTTTTCTAAGTTTATAACCTTTGAAAATATCAAAAAATAATAAAAATAAATTTTTTGTTTTTTTATTTTTTAAATAAAACCTATAAACTACTAAATGCATACACAGTTAAATAAGTAAACTCCTAGACCCTGTAATGCATAAATACAGTAACCATTAAACTGATATATAATATATAATAAATAATAAATCTAATTTTTATTTATATTTATTATAATTTTAAATATTTAATTTAATTATTTATTAGTATATTTATATAGAAATATTTATTACAAAATAAATTATGAGTGGGACAAATATAATTTAAATAATATAATATATATCTAATAAAAATATATGCTTATAAAAGAAGTATAAATATAAAAATAATAAATGATTATCAAGTAATCTAAATTACTTTAATTTTGAATCAATTTGGTTCTTGTAAATATTTTTTAATTAATATATATCTTAATAATAATAGTTTATATATTTAATTTTTGATCATTATTATAATATCTATCAATAAAATTATTTATATTAAATTTATATGATATATAATTATTAATATTATTATTACAAAATATTGTATTAAAATTACAAAAAATTTTAAATATTATTATTTTTTCAAATGTTATAACCTATTAATATGATAAAAAATTATAGAATTTTTTTTGGTATTTTATTTATTTAAATAAAACCTATAAACCACTAAAAGCATAATAACATAAATCGCTAAACTTCTAACGACAAAACCTATAAATACTTAAATCATAAACTGGTATACATTAATAATAAATCATAAATCTCATTTTAATTTTTATTCAGTATAATTTTAAATTTTTATTTTTATTATTTATCAGTTTATTTTATAGAAATATTAATTACAAAATTAATTATTAGTGAGACAGATCTAATTTAAATTAAACCGGTATCCCTAAATAATAAATAATAAATCTCATTTTTTTTTCATTATAAATTTAAATATTCATATTAATTATTTATTTGTTTATTTATATATAAATATTAATTACAAAATAAATTGAGTTAGACAAATATGATTTATAAAATTATTTTTCATCGAAAAATTATTGACAAACTTTTTCCAAGAAAAAAAATTTTAAAACAAAAAATTATTATATAGTAATATATTTTGCTTTTCTTCTGAATCATTTTAGGTTTTGTAATTATACATTAATTCATATCTATCTTATTAATAATATATTATTAATTTATCTTTTGATCATTATTAGAATATTTATCAATAAAATAGTTTATATTGAATTTATATTATATATAAATATAATGATTATTATAACACAAGATTATATTCACTTTAGAAAAAAATTTAAAATTTATTGTATTTTCAAAGGTTATATAACCTTTGAAAATATCAAAAAATAACAAAAATAAATTTTTTGTTATTTTATTTTTTAAATAAAACATATAAACCACTAAATGCATATATAGATAAATCAGTAAACTCCTAATTACATAAACCATTAAACCGCTATAAACTACTTAATAATTAATAAATCTAAAATTTATTTTATTTATTATAATTTTAAATATTGATTTTAATTATTTTTAAGTTTATTTTTATAAAATATTTATTACAAAATAAATTATGAGTGCGACACAATAATTTATATAATTTATTTTTAATCAAAAAAGAATATATATGCTTATAAAAGAAGTAAAAATTCAAAAATTAAAAATTATTATACAGTAATATATTATAGTTTAATCTTGAATCGATTTTGGTATTGTAAATATTTTTTAATTAATACATATCTTATTATTAATAGTTTATTAATTTAATTTTTGATCATTATTATATTATCTATCAATAAAATTATTTATATTGAATTTATATGATATATAATTATTAATATTAAAATAACTAAATATTGTATTCACATTTCAAAAAATATTATTATATTTTCAAAGGTATAACCTATGAAAATGAGAAAAAATTACGATTTTTTTTGTTATTTTATTATTTAAATAAAATCTATAAACCACTAAATGCCTAAAAACATAAATTGCTAAACTCCTAAATGACAAAACCTCTAAATACTTAAACCATTAAACATGTGTACATTAATAAAAAAATCATAAATCTCAATATAATTTTTATTAAGTATAATTTTAAATTTATATTTTAATTATTTATCAGTTTATTTTTAAAGAAATATTAATTACAAAATAAATTATTAGTTAGACATATCTAATATAAATAAATTATCTTTCATCAAAAAAAAATATCCTTATAAAAATAGGCAAAATTTTTAAAACAAAAATTTATTATTTAGTAATATATTTTATTTTGATTTTTAATCATTTTAGATTTTGTAATTATATTTTAATTTATATCATTCTTATTAATAATAGTTTATTAATTTTTTATTGATCATTATTATAATATCTATTAATAAAATTATTTATATTGAGTTTACATTATATATAATTATTAAGATTATTATAACTAAATATTTATTCACATTTTAAAAAAATTAAAAATTATTATATTTTCAAAGGTTATAACCTTCAAAAATAAAAAAAATCAAAAAATTACATTTTTTATTTTTTCATTCTTTAAATAAAATCTATAAATAACAAAAGACCTAAACACTTAAATCATTAAACCCCAAAAGACCTAAATACTTAAACCACTAAACTAGTATATCCTGAATAATAAATAATAAATCTCTATTTTATTTGTATTCATTATAGTTTTAAATATTTATTTTAATTATTTATTAGTTTATTTTTTATAGAATTATAAATTAAAATTAAATTATGAGGAAGACAAATATAATTTAAATAAACTACTTTTAATAAAAAAATTATAAACTTATAAAAAGAAGCAAAAAATCAAAAAAATTATTATTTAGTAATATATTTTATTTTGATTTTGAATAAATTTACATTTTGCAAATATATTTTAAATAAAATCTTTCTTATTAATAATAGTTTATTAATTTATTTTTTGATAATTAATATAATATCTATCAATATAATTATTTATATTGAATTTACATGATATATAATTATTAATTTTATCTTAACTAAATATAGTATTCACATAAAAAAATTTAAAAATTGTTATATTTTCAAAGGTTATAACATTCAAAAATGATAAAAAATAACAAAAATAAATTTTATGTTATATCATTGTTTAAATAAAACTTATAAACCATTAAATGCCTAAACACATAAATCTCTAAACTCCTAAACATCGAATCCCCTAAATACTTAAACCTTTAAACTCGTAAACGTTAAATATAATTTAAAAAATATATTGAAATATTTAATTACAAATAAATTATGAGTGATACAAATATAATTTAAATAATTTATTTTTAATCAAAAAATATATAATCTTATAAAAAGGAGCAAAAACTAAAAAACAAAAATTATTATTTAGTAATAAATTTTACATTGTTTTTGAATCATTTTAGGTTTTTAAATTATATTTTTATTTATATCTATCATATTAATAATAGCACATTAATTTATTTTTTGATAATTGATATCAAATCTATCAATAAAATTGTTTATATTTAGTTTATATTATATATAATTATAATGATTTTTATTATTAAATATTGTATTCACATTTTTAAAAAAATTTAAAATTATTATATTTTAAAAGGTTATAACCATTGAAAATGTGAAAAATATCAAAATTATTTTTTTTTATTTTATTATTTAAATAAAACCTATAAATGACTAAATGCCTAAAAACATAAATCGCTAAACTCCTAAACGACAAAACCTCTAAATTCTTATTCCATTAAACTGGTATAGATTAATAATAAATCATAAATCTCATTTTAATTTTTATTCAGTATAATTTTAAATTTTTATTTTAATTATTTATCAGTTTATTTTTATAGAAATATTAATTACAAAATAAATTATTATTGAGACAGATCTAATTTAAATTAAAATAGTATTCCTAAATAATAATTAATAAATCTCATTTTTTTCATTATAATTTTAAATATTCATATTAATTATTTATTTGTTTATTTATATATAAATATTAATTAGAAAATAAATTGAGCTAGTCAAAAATAATTTATATAAATTATTTTCATCAAAAAATTATGGATAAACTTTTTAAAAGAAAAAAAAATTTCAAAACAAAAAATTATTATATAATAATATATTTTGCATTGCTTCTGAATCATTTTAGGTTTTGTAATTATATTTTAATTGATATCTATCTTATTAATAATAGATTATTAATTTGTTGTTTAATCATTATTAGAATATTTATCAATAAAATTGTTAATATTGAATTTACATGATATATAATTATTAAGATAATTATAACTAAATATTATATTTACATTTTAAAATAATTTAAAAATTATTATATTTTTAAAGTTTATCATCTTTGAAAATGAGATAAAATCACAAAAATAATTTTTTTGTTATTTTATTGTTTATATAAAACTTATAAACTACTAAATGACTAAACGCTTAAATCATTAAACTCCTAAACCCCAAAACCCAAAAACCCTTAAATACCTAATCATTTAAACCATCTTTAAAGGTTTAAGTATTTATAAATAATATATAACTATCTATCAATAAATAATAGTTTATTAATTTATTTTTTGATCATTATTATATTTATATTTATATTTAGTTTATTAATATCTATCAATAAAATTGCTTATTTTTAATTTACATGATATATAATTATTAAGTTTATTATAACTAAATATTGTATTCATATTTGAAAAAAATTTAAAAATTATTATATTTATAAAGGTTATAACCTTCAAAATTGATAAAAAATTTGAAAAATAATTTTGTTGTTATTTCATTATTTAAATAAAACATATAAACAACTAAATGCCCTAAACACTTAAATCACTAAACTCCTAAACTCTTAAATAGTTAAACCATTAAACTGGTATAACCTAAATAATTAATCATAAATCTCATTTTTATTTGTATTCATTATAATTTCATTATCCATTTTAATTATTTATAAGTTTATTTTTATAGAAATATTAATTGAAAAATAAAATTATGAATGAGACAAATATAATTTAAATAATTTATCTTCATCAAAAATATTTATAAGCTTATAAAAATAATAAAAAATTTAAAAATAAAAAATTATTATTTAGTAATATATTTTAATTTGATTTTGAATCATTTTAAATTTTGCAAATATATTTTAATTAATATCTATCTTATTAAAAATAGTTTATTAATCTATTTTATGATCAGTATTATAATATCGATCAATAAAATTATTTATATTGAATTTACATGATATTTAATTTTTATGATAATTATAATTAAATATTGTATTAACATTTGAAAAAAAATTAAAAATTATAATATATTAAATGGTTACAACCTTGAAAATGAAAAAAATAATAAAAATTATTTTTTTGTTATTTAATTATTTAAATAAAACCTATATACGACAAAATACCTAAATACTTAAATTACTAAACTCCTAAACCCTGATATTGTTGCACCACACACACATAGCGACGGATCACAGTACACTCATGCACATATTCTATTCCATTTTGTGTAGCATTTAGAGGCGCCAGCAAGTACTGTAAGGAGCCATAAGTGCCACCATCTTGTAGAGGGCCCAACTAGCAAGCTGGGATGATAACATTCAGACAACTGACGAGACCGAGCAAAGTGGTCGGGATTAAACCCAGGGGTAGATAGGAGTGGGTCCCACTAGCCATATCAGGCACCATAGAGGGCCACCCAACCGTCGCACAACAGGAGTAGCGGGTAATCCATGATTAATTTGAGAGTCGGCAAAATCTGAAGCATCACCATTTAGGGCCAGTAAGTAATGGAGTCCAGACTAGCCACACGAGAGCGAAAGATTCAAACTTGTAGTTTATGTTTGTAGTCTTATTTGTATTTTGGACTTAGTATGCACCATGTACTCGTAGAGATGGATCATGACATACTCACACACACAATCTTGTTTGTTCTCTATGTAGCATGCAATGAGGGCAACTGGACCCACGAGTATCTCTATGTGGGGCCGACTAATGCATTTTGTAAATACACATTAGGCGATGCTACACTTCCGGGAGTAGAAGACCAATCTTTATAGAATTTTGTAATTTTACTTGTATTCTAGCTATGTTGTACGTGTAGATAATTAGACTATGAGATGGACCTAATCACACATGCACACCGATGCATGCATATTTTTTCATATTTTGTCGGTGCAACATACAGCCACTTCTTGGAGCTCGAGGAGGAAGCATTCTAACCCAAAAGATACTCTTTTGTGGATCATTGGAGCAAAAGAATGTAGGAATTCAGAGGTGAGAATGAATTGGCAAAGTGCCATAGATGTGGACTTGTTGATTTATGGGTATTTAGTTTTACATGTATTATATTGCATAGCAATGACATAGGCAAACGCTTGATGCTGCATGTCACACACATGCACAATCTTATATTTTCATAGTTTTAATATGGTGCATCATTCAGGTTCCTCCAAATGGTTTGGACGAATCCGAATGGAAAGGACGTAGTGCTCATAATGACTCAATGCCAACTCTGAAGTCTGGGAATGCTAGGTGATTTTAGTTGTATTTGTACGCTTGGAATTATTAGGAATTATGTTTTTCTATTTATTTTATGCATAGAATCATTAAGGTGCATAGGATTTGGTGGGCTGGCCTAAATTAGTCAGCTTTTCAGTCTCTTGTAAGTTGTGTGCCTAAATGATAAATAAACTGTGTATTTTCCAAAAAAAAAAACAAAAAAAAACCATAAAACCTAAACTTTAAATCCTAAACCTTAAACCATAAAATATAACCCTAATCCATAAACCCTAAATCCTAAATCTCATGTTTTGCACTTTTATAATCAAATGACTAAGTGTTAAATTTAAATTGAAATTCACAACTTTTAGGAAAGTCACAGATTTATATATTTGTATATGTAACACAAAGTCATGACGCAAGGGGTGAGTTTTGGATTCAGTCTCTTTCTTGCTTTAGATTAGTGTATCATTAGCAATGGTCATGATTGTATATTTTGTCTCTAGAACACAAAATCATATCGATGAGAATATACCATAACTTGTGTCTCTCTGTTGAACATATTGTTATGACACTAAGAATGATCATGAATACATATTTAATCACTATAATACTGGGTCACAGTATTGGATATGAACATAGCTTGTGCATTTTATCTTTATATTGCAAAGTCATTGCACTAGGAATGATTGTAACTTTGGACATTCCTCAAGAGCAAAAGTCATGACCCTAGAAATTGTTAAAGCTCGAGTACTACTCTTTAAAACTTTCTATAGTTAAAATTCATGGGATTGGAAATATCTCTATGGCTTTTTCCTTTGATTTGTGACCTCAAGTGTCAATATGCAAAACTAATATTTTGAGCAATAATTAAAACATTATATACATTTAAATATGATTCATTTAGACCTTTTTGGGTATTGTGTGCTTGTATACATAACTCATTTAATATAAAAAGAAAGAAATGATTCTTTTCATATCCATGAGGATATTAAAAAAGGCGTAGACATGCCAATAAAATAAATTTTTTGATTCTTGATTGAAAGAGAGTCCATACTTCTTGCCCTACTCAAACAGCCCTGGGGCTAGTTTGTTCTAATAGGCTACAAGGTGGTTATTTTTTTAGAGGTGAACTATGTTTTAAAAAAATTGCTTTGAGTGTGTTCATGAGAGATATTTTTGAAGAAATTACAATAATCAATATAAATAGCATCCTCAACAACAAGCTATTTCAACACATAGGGGTACAACTTTGGTTTGGTCTATTAGCGTACATGAGTCAAATTACCTTTAATTGCCTAGTGATTCAACATCAAATATGATGAGACATAATAGAGATAAAATAAAGCTCCTATTATTTTATTTAGAGCTTTAGCGATCATTTTAGAGTTGAGAGAGGAACAAAATAAATTATTTTAATTATTCAGTATAATTTTAATTTTTATTTTAATTATTTATCAGTTTATTTTTATAAAAATATTAATTATAAAATAAATTATTAGTGAGACAGATCTAATTTAAATTGGACAGGTATATCCTAAATAATAAAGAATAAATCTCATTTTTTTTCATTTTAATTTTATATATTCAAATTTAATTATATATTTGTTTATTTTTATATAAATATTAATTACAAAATAAATTATGAGTTACACAAATATAATTTATATAAATTATTTTTAATCAAAATAATATAGATAAACTTTTTAAAAGAAAAAAAAATTTTAAAACAAAAAATTATTATATAGTAATATATTTTGCTATGCTTCTGAATCATTTTAGATTTTGTAATTATATTTTTAATTGATATCTATCTTATTAATAATAGATTATTATTTTATTTTTTGATCATTATTAGAATATTTATCAATAAAATAGTTTATATTGAATTTATATGATATATAAATATAATGATTATTATAACTAAATATTGAATTCACTTTTGAAAAAAATTTTAAAATTATTATATTTTCAAAGGTTATAACCATAAAAAATGAAAAAAAATAATAAAAATAATTTTTTTTATCTCATTTTTTAAATAAAACCTATAGATCATTAAATGCTTGCTTACTTAAATCAGTAAGCTCATAAATCCCCAAACCCCTAAATATATAAAACTTTAAACAGCTATATACTACTTAATAAATAATAAATCTCATTTTTATTTCTATTTATTTTTAATTTTAAATATTCATTTTAATTATTTATAGTTTAATTTATTAGAAATATTAATTACAAAATAAATTTCGAGTGATACAAATATTATTTAAATTATTAATTTTAATAAAAAAAATATAACCTTATAAAAAACGGAAAATTTTAAAAATTAAATATTATTTTTTAGTAATATATTTTGATTTGATTTTGAATCATTTTGTGTTATGTAAATATAATTTAATTAATATTTTTATTATATATAATAGTTTATTAATTTAATTTTTGATCATTATTATATTATATATCATTAAAATTATTTATATTGAATTTATATGATATATAATTAGTATGATTAATATAATTATACATTGTATTCACATTTCAAAAAATTTTGAAAATTATTTTATTTTCAAAGGTTATAACCTTTGAAAATCAAAAAAAATCAAAAATATAATTTTAAATTTTTATTATATAAATAAAACCTTTAAACCACTAAATGCCTAAAAACATAAATTGCTAAACACCTAAACGACAAAACTCCTAAATAATCAAACCATTAAACTGGTATACCATATATAATAAATCATAAATCTCATTTTAATTTGTATTCATTATAATTTTAAATATTCATTTTAAATATTTATTAGTTTATTTTTTATAGAAATATCAATCACAAAATAAATAATGAGTGAGACAAATATAATTTTAATAATTTATTTTTAACCAAAAAAAAATAAGGTTATATAAAGAAGTAAAAATTTAAAAACAAAAAATTATTATTTAGTAATATATTCTACTTAGATTTTTGAATCATTATATATAAGTTTTGCAATTATATTTTAAGTTGCGATCAATCTTATTAATAATAGTTTATTAATTTATTATTTGATCATTTTTATAATATCGAACAATAAAATTACTTATATTCAATTAAAATTTCTTATAATTACTAAGTTATTATAACTAAATATTATATTTACATTTGAAAAAAATTTAAAAATTATTATATTTTTAAAGGTTATAACCTTAAATAATGATAAAAAATCACAAAAATAATTTTTTATTATTTTATTATTTAAATAAAACTTATAAACCACTAAATGCCAAATATTTAAATCTCTAGACTCCTTAAACTCCAAAACCCACTAAATAATTAAACCATTAAACCTATATAACCTAAATAATAAATAATAAATATAAATCTCAATTTTATTTGTATTGATTATAATTTTAAATATTCATTTTAATTATTTTTTAGTTTATTTTTATAGAAATATTAATTACAAAATAAATAATGAGTGAGAGAAATATAATTTAAATAAATTATTTTTTATGAAAAAAAAACAACATTCTAAAAAAAACAAAATTTTAAAATTTTAAAATTTTATTTTGTAATATAATTTACTTTGATTTTGAATTATTTTGGGTTCTACAAATATATTTTAATTAATATCTATCTTATTAATAATAGTTTATTAATTTATTTTTTGATCATTATTATAATATATATTAATACATTTTTTATATTTAATCTACAACAAATATAATTATTAAGATTAGTATAACTAAGTATTGTATTCATATTTTAGAACTATTAAAAAATTACTATATTTTAAAAGGTTATAACCTTTGAAAATCACGAAATAAAAATAATTTTTTTGTTATTTCATTGATTAAATAAAACCTATAAACACCTAAATATGTAAACATATACATAAATAAACATCTTAACCCGAAAACCACAAAAAACTTAAACAATTAAATAGTTATAACCTAAATAATAAAACCTATAAATCAATAAATAAAATCTAAATGTGTAAACATTTAAATCAATAAACTCATAAACTCCAAAACTACAATAAACTTAAACCATTAAATAGGTATACACTAAAAAATAATTCATAAATCTCATTTTTATTAGTATTCATTATAATTATATATATAATTTTAATTATTTATTAGTTTATTTTTATAGAAATATAAATTAAAAAATAAATTAATAGTGAGACAAATATAATATAAATAATTTATTTTTCATCAAAAAATATATAGGCTTATAAATGGATACAAAAATTTAAAAATTTAAAAATTTAAAATTAATATTTAGTAAAATATTTACTTTGATTTTGAGTCATTTTAGGTTTTGCAAATATATTTTAAACAATATTTATCTTATTAATAATAGTTTAATTACTTTTTTATGATCATTATTATAATAAATATCAATAAAATAATAGGTTATTACATTTTTATATTGAATTTATATGGTATATAATTATTATGATTATTATAACTTCATATTGAATTCACTTTTCAAAAAAAAATTTAAATATTATTATATTTTCAAATGTTATAAGCTTCAAAAATGAGAAAAAATAAATTTTTTGTTATTTTAATTTTTTTATAAAACCTATAAACCACTAAATGACTAAATACTAAAATGACTAAACTCTTAAACCCCAAAGCTCATAAATACATAAAACATTAAATTATTATAGTCTAAATAATAAAAATTATAAATCTCAGTTTTACTAGTATTCATTATAATTTTATATATTCATTTTAATTATTTATCAGTTTATTTTTATAGAAATATTAATTACAAAATAAATTATTAGTGCGACATATATAATTTAAATAATTTATTTTTCATCAAAAAAATGCTCATAAAAAGAGGCAAAATTTTAAAAATAAAAAATTTTTATTTAATAATATATCTTATTTTGATTTTGAATCATTTTAGATCGTACAATTATATTTTAATTTATATCATTCTTATAAATACAAGTTTATTAATTTATTTATTGATCATTATTATAGTATCTATCAATAAAATTATTTATATTGAGTTTACATTATATATAATTATTAAGATTATTATAACTAAATATTATATCCACATTTAAAAAAAATTAAAATTATTATATTTTCTAAGGTTACAACCTTCGAAAATTAAAAAAAATCAAAAAATTAAATTTTTTGTTTTTCGCTTCTTTAAAAAAACTATAAATCACTAATCGTCTAAACAATTAAATCAATTAACTCCTAAACCACAAAACACCTAAATACTTAAATCATTAAACCAGTATATCCTAGATATTAGATAATAAATCTCAATTTTATTTGTATTCATTATAATTTTAAATATTCATTTTAATTATTTAGTAGATTATTATTATATAATTATAAATTACAAAATAAATTATGAGTGAGACAAATATAATTTAAATAATTTATTTTTAATAACAAAAATATAAAGTTATAAAAAAAAGAAAAACATTAAAAAAAATTATTATCTAGTAATATATTTTACTTTGATTTTATAAATTTAAATTTTGCAAATAATTTTTAAATAATAACTATATTATTAATAATAGTTTAATAATTTATCATTTGATCATAATAATAATATCTAGCAAAATAATTATTTATATTGAATTTAAATGAATTATAATTATTAAGATTATTATAAATAAATATTATATTGAGATTTGAAAAAAATTTAAAAATTATTATATTTTCAAAGGATATAATCTTCAAAAATTAGAAAAAATAATAAAAATATATTTTTTAATATATCATTGTTTAAATAAAACTTATAAACCACTAAATACCTAAACACTTAAACATCTAAACTCATAAACAGAAAAGCCCCTAAATACTTAAACGTTTAAACTCTTAAAACTTAATTATAATTTAAATAATTTATTAAAATATTAATTACAAAATAAATTATGAGTGATACAAATATATTTTAAATAAATTATTTTTCATCAAAAAAATATATAAGCTTATAAAAAGATGCAAAACTAAAAAAACCAAAATTATTATTTAGTAATAAATTTAACTTGGATTTTGAAAAATTTTAAGTTTGGCAATTATATTTTAATTTATATCCATCATAATAATAATAACATATTAATTTATTTTTTGATAATTGATATCATATCTATGAATAAAATTGTTTATATTTAGTTTATATTTTATATAATTATAATGATTATTATTACTAAATATTGTATTCACCTTTGAAAATGTGAAAAAATATAAAAAATAATTTTTTTATTATTTCATTGTTTAAACAAAACATATAAACCACTAAATGCCTAAAAAGGTAAATCACTAAAGTCCTAAATGAGAAAACCTCTAAATACTTAAAATATTAAACTAGTAGATATTAATAATAATTCATAAATCTCATTTTAATTTTTATTCAGTATAATTTTAAATTTTTATTTTAATTATTTAACAGTTTAATTTTATTGAAATATTAATTACAAAATAAATTATTAGTGAGATAGATATAATTTAAATTAAACTGGTATACCCTAAAAAATAAAGAATAAATCTCATTTATTTTCTTTATAATTTTAAATATTCATTTTAATTATTTATTTGTTTATTTTTATATAAATATTAATTAAAAATATATTATCAGTTAGACAAATATAATTTATGTAAATTATTTTTTAACAAAAAATTATAGATAAACTTTTTAAAAGAAAAAAAAATTTCAAAACAAAAAATTATTATATAGTAATATATTTTGCTTTGCTTTTGAATCAATTTTGGTTTTGTAATTATATTTTTATTGACATCTATCTTATTAATAATAGATTATTAAGTTATTTTTTCATCATTATTACAATATTTATCAATAAAAATGTTTATATTGAATTTAGATGATATATAAATATAATGATTATTATAACTAAATATTGTATTCACTTTTGAAAAAAAATTTTAAAATTATTAAATTTTCAAAGGTTATAACCTTTGAAAATGTGAAAAAATAAAAAAAATATGTTTTCTTTGTTATTCTATTGTTTAAATAAAATCTATACATCACTAAATGCCTAAGCATTTAAATCACTAAACTACAAAATCCTGATACCTCTATATAGATAATCTTTTAAACCAGTATACCCTAAATAATAATTAATAAATTTCATTTTTATTTGGTTTCATTATAATTTAAAAAATTCATTTTGATTGTTTAGTTTTTTATTTTTAAATATGTATTAATTATAAAATAAATTATGAGTTAAAAATATAATTTATAATAATTATGTTTAATCAAAAATTGATAAGTTTATAAAAAGAATAAAAATTTAAAAACAAATAATTTTTATTTAGTAATATATTTTGCATTGATTTTGAATCATTTTAGGTTTTGATATTATATTTTAAGTAATATCAATCTTATTCATAATAGATTTTTAATTTATTTTTTGATAATTATTAGAATATCTATCAATAAAATTGTATATATTGAATTTATATGATATATAATTATTATGATTTTTATAAATAAATATTGTATTAACTTTTGAAAAAAATTTAAAAATTATTATATTTTCAATGGTTATATTCTTAAAAAATGAGAAAAAATAATAAAAATAAATTTTTAAATAAAACCTATAGACCATTAAATGCTTACTTACTTAAATTAGTAAGCTCAAAAACCCTGAAACCCCTAAAAACATAAACATTTTAACATCTATATACTACTTAATAAATAATAAATCTCATTTTTATTTTTATTTATTATAATTTAAAATATTCATTTTAATTATTTATAGTTTTATTATTTAGAAAAATTAAATACAAAATAAATTTCGAGTAAGACAAATATTATTTAAATAATTTATTTTTAATCAAAAAAATATAAGCTTATAAAAAGAAGGACAAATTTAAAAATTAAATATTATTATTTAGTAATATATTTTGATTTGATTTTGTTTCATTTTGAGATATGTAAATATATTTTAATTAATATATATTTTATTAATAATAATTTATTAATTTAATTTTTGATCATTATTATAATATCTATCATTAAAATTGTTTATATTGAATTTATATGATATATAATTAGTAAGATTAATATAATTATACATAGTATTCACATTTCAAAAAATTTTAAAAATTATTTTATTTTTAAAGGTTATAACCTTTGAAAATCATTAAATTCTAAAAAGTTTTTTTAAAATTTTTATTATATAAATAAAACCTATAAACCATTAAATACCTAAAAACATAAATTGATAAACTGCTAAATGAATAAACTCCTAAATAATCAAACCATTAAACCGGGATACCACATATAAATAATCATATATATCATTTTAATTTGTATTCATTATAATTTTAAATATTCATTTTAATTATTTATTCGTTTATTTTTTATAGAAATATCAATCACAAACTAAATAATGAGTGAGACAAATCTAATTTTAATAATTTATTTTTAATCAATAAAAAAATAACCTTATATAAAGAAGTAAAAATTTAAAAACAAAAAATTATTATTTAGTAATATATTTTACTTTGATTTTGAATCATTATATATATATATATATATATGTTTTGAAATTATATTTTAATTGCGATCAATCTTATTAATAATAGTTTATTAATTTATTATTTGATCATTTTTATAATATCAAACAATAAAATTACTTATATTCAATTAAAATATCTTATAATTATTAATATTATTATAACTAAATATTATATTTACATTTGAAAAAATTTTAAAAATTATTATATTTTCAAAGGTTATAACCTTCAAAAATGATAAAAAATAAAAAAAAATAATTTTTTTATTATTTTATTATTTAAATAAAACTTATAAACCACTAAATGCCTAAACATTTAAATCTCTAGACTCCTAAACCCCAAGACCCCCTAAATACTTAAACCATTAAACCTATATAACCTAAATAATAAATAATAAATAATAAATCTCATTTTGATTTGTATTCATTATAATTTTAAATATTGATTTTATTTATTTTTTAGATAATTTTAATAAAAATATTAATTACAAAATAAATAATGAGTGACACAAATATAATTTAAATAAATTATTTTTTATGAAAAAAAAATAAGCTTATAAAAATAAACAAAATTTCAAAAATCTAAAATTTTGTTTAGTAATATAAATTACTTTGATTTTGAATTATTTTTGGTTCTGCAAATATATTTTAATTAATATCTATCTTATTAATAATAGTTTATTAATTTATTTTTTGATCATTAAAATAATATATATTAATAAAATTTTTTATATTGAATTTACATCAAATATAATTATTAAGATTATTATAACTAAGTATTGTATTAATAATTTAGAACTATTAAAAAATTATTATATTTCCAAAGGTTATAACCTTTGAAAATCACAAAATTCATAAAAATAATTTTTTTGTTATTTCATTGAATACCTAAAACCTATAAATCAATAAATAAAACCTAAATGTGTAAACATATAAATCAATAAACTCATTAAACTTAAAACCACAATAAACTTAAACCATTAAATAGGTATACCCTAAATAATTAATCATAAATCTCATTTTTATTAGTAATCATTATAATTTTATATATACATTTTAATTATTTATTAGTTTATTTTGATAAAAATATAAATTAAAAAACAAATTAATAGCAAGACAAATATAATTTAAATAATTTATTTTTCATCAAAAAATATATAAGCTTATAAATGGATACAAAAATTTAAATATTTAAAATTAATATTTAGTAAAATATTTCACTTTGATTTTGAATCATTTTAGGTTTTGTAAATATATTTTAAACAATATTTATCTTATTAATAATTGTTTATTAATCTTTTGTATGATCATTATTATAATATATATCAATATAATTGTTTATATTGTATTTACATGATATATAATTATTAAGATTATCATAACGAAATATAGTATTCACATTTAAAAAAAATTTAAAAATTGTTATAGTTTCAAAGGTTATATTAAATTTTTTGATATTTTATTTTTTAAATAAAACCTATAAACCACTAAATGCTAGGGGTGCTCATGGGAGTGGATGGGATGGGGATTACAAATCTCTAGTCCCTACCCACAGTTATGAGATTTTTTTTCGAAGATCAAGAGTCGTCTTATAGGTTGAAAATATCGGGATGGGACGAGACATAGATCACGGATTTTGGGTAGGAGAAAATGGTTCTGTGACGTAACGGAGTTCGGTCATTTATTTCAATTTATTTTATTCAAACCGGCCAAGTTAGTTCATGTCGAAACTTTTTGTTGTACCATTTATCATTTCTTAGTTATGTATATTTCAAACTCAAATTGGGCCAATTTATTTTGTCAAATAGGATGAATACCACAAACAAGTTCCATTACCTTGTCAAAAGCTTTGATGTGCATAAAAGGATTGAAATGTTAAATATAACGGGAACGAGTTGTGTGCTTAATTTGGTTCTTTGTTTTTTCACAAGTTGGCTTTCTTCAGCCGAGTGAAGGTTAACCATAATAGAAATATTACATTTTTTAATTTTTTTTACTTAAAATATTAAGGAATAGCTAAAGATGACCACAAACATTGGTAGCATCAATTACTACTTAAGTAATTGCTAAAATAAGGCAGCTTAATATAACAAAAAAATACAACTAATAACAACCATGATAATAATAATTTAAAAGGTCCATCCCTGAACAGTAACGAAAATCCAAACCCAATTAGTTATCTTTTCTACAACTCCTCCCTTTTCTTCCTCCACTATAGAAGGATAACCTGAGATGAAAACGTGTTAATCTTGTAGACATAAAATCTAAGATGAAAGAGTAATAAAAAAACAAAATATTACCTTTATTAAATTTTAACACCCAGTCCAAATTTAGTTGGCCAACTAAAGTTGGACTAATATTTGGATATTGAGACCCTTCTGAAAATTGTAATTGAACCATATTTTTATTAAATTTAATGAATAAAATAAGTAAAAGTGAAATTAAAATTTACAAGATTTGTATACTAACCTGATTCATTATCATCATGGTCCTAAACTAATTCTTCAATTTCAATATGTTATTATGAGCTTCTCAACCAATCTTGTAGACATATGAGAACTTCAGCTGTAATAGGTGTTAAAGAACTCCTAAATTTATCTAAAGATCTCCCCCTAGTGCTAAATGTAGATTCGTAGGCCACAGTAGATACTTGGATAGCAAATACATTCCTTGTGTCTCTCTGTTATAATAATAATAATAATAATTAATCACTCAATTCTCGTCAGAAAAACAAACCAAAAGGCTGGTGGCATTTGAGACACAGTGGAGGCAACCATAAGTGCGACGGACAAAAGCTGGATTTAACTGAACACGGCTAGAATGGCTTGAGGTGGCCTGGAACTAGTCGGAACAGCAATAGGTTCATCAGAATTTGATGGGCAGTAGCGGAATTGGTGGCATCTTCATGTTATATATATATATATTCATGTTCTAGTATCAGTTTTTTAGGATGGGACGTTCTCGGGATGGATATTGCTTAAGATCCAGAACCATCCCAAAAGAAAAAATACGTGATAGAACGGGAACGGGAAAAGTCAAAGTCAACGGATTTTTTTCAGTCCCGATTCTTTCGGGAGGAGACTTAGGGTTAGTTCACGAACTCCGAGTCCCGTGAGCACCCCTACTAAATGCATATAAAGTTAAATCAATAAATTCCTAAACCCCGTAATGCCTAAATACATAAACCATTAAACCGCTAAATACTACTTAATAATTAATAAATCTATTTTTTTTTCTATTTATTATATTTTTAAATATTCATTTTAATTATGTATTAGTGAATTTATTTAGAAATATTTATTACAAAATAAATTATGAGTGGGACAAATATAATTTAAATAATTTTATCTAATAAAAATATACGCTAGTAAAAGAAGTATAAATTTAAAATTTAAAAATTATTATCAAGTAATATAAGTTACTTTAATTTTGAATCAATTTGGGTTTTGTAAATATTTTTAAATTAAAATCTATCTTAATATTAATAGCTTTAAATTTTTTTTTATCATTATTATAATATCTATCAATAAAATTATTTATTGTAAATTTATATGATATATAATTATTAATATTATTATAACAAAATTGTATTAAAATTTCAAAAAATTTTAAATATTATTATATTTTCAAATGTTATAACCTATGAAAATGATAAAAAATTATAGAAATTTTTTTGTTATTTTATTTTTTAAATAAAACCTATAAACCACTAAAAGGCTAAAAACATAAATCACTAAAAACTCCTTACGAAAAA
>JAREIK010011771.1:0-19031 GCA_029783825.1 Sapria himalayana
GACATCCAAAGACTCAGTTGAAAGCTGCAAAGAAATGAAGTGATGTCGCGAAGAATTGATGTCGCGACATCAAGACACCAGTTGAGACTGCGAAGACTAAACTGATGTCGCGACGTGAGATCGATGTCGGACATGGAGAATGTCGCGACAAGGGATTTGAGGTCGCGACTTGAACAGAAACATGGGCCAACTAACTTTGGAATCCACAAAGACTGCATTGGAATTAGGGCCCAACTGAGAACCCTATAAATACGCAGCTACCCAGAAGAGGAAAGCAGCTTGGCGGTGACACAGACGAGAGGTCTGGATAGCTGAAGGCTCATTTTTTTTTTTTTTTTTTTTTTCTTTTTTTTTTTTCTTTCTTTCTTCAATGTTGATAGTTAGAGATCAGATTAGATTTATCGTTCTAGTTTTCGTTTTTATTTTCTGGAATTGGATGTTATCGTTTTGAGCAGAAGTTGAACGGAGAACTCAATTCTTTTCAAATTACTACTGGAATGTTTGAAGTTCAGACAAATTTCTGGAATTCGGGTTTTCCAGTTTCATAAAACAGTATTCTTATGATCAGAGGAATGCTGTAGTGTGTAATTCAGTAATGAGGAACCCCAGCTTCCATTGAGTAAATGTTATAGTCAGAATTTATCTTCCTGTAGTTGTTTTCAACAGCTTGTGAATTTCAGTTTACCGAATTTACTTCTGGTTTGGGATTGATGTTTTTGATCCGAATATCAGTGTCTTCTACCCGTTTTAAGACTTGTATCACTACTCTGATTTCAAGGAGGCCCTCTGAGTGACACAGAGAAGGATTCCTGAGGTTTGGAACATTCCTTAGGGTATATTAACCTGCTATTTTAGATTCTAATGAACTTTGCTAAGTTTACTTGGATAAATCCTCTTTCACTTGAAATCAAGAATGAGTTGAATGAGTTATACAATTTAAACAAGCAAAGAGTTCACCCTAATTCGGATAGTGAGGCCAATCCCGTGTTAGCTGAGATCTAATCAAGGAGAGGGTGATCTGTTCTAATTTGAGGAGGAGTAAACTGGAAGTTGTATATCCTTGCTTGACCGATAACTTGGGAGCAAAGGTTTACAGTCCGTAAAATGGGTATGAAGTATTGCAAAAGAAAAATACCCAGAGTAAGGAAAACCGTCTTAAAAGTAATTATCTCATTCCCTGTATTCGAGATGAATCAGGTAAAAATTAGATAATGAAATGTGGAGTGTGGAGAGATCCAGCTGTACTACTCAATGCCTTGGACAGATTTTAAAACCTGAAATGATCAAGAAATTTTATCAGTGTTCACTACAGGAATTGATTTTTCACTATAGCAGTTTTCTTGATGGGTGCTTTGAACGATAACTATTCAGTATCCATTTATTTTATTAAAATATTCATTATTCTTTATTCTTTATATTCCAGTTTATTTGATCGTTCATTTATTTTCTTTGTAGTCTTATATTTTCTAGCTTCTTAGGCTGGATTCAAATATCAATTTGTGGTCCAAATAGTATGGAATTTGAGTAGTCAGGGTAGTTGATTTTAAAATTCTTGAGATCTCTGTGGGATCGATATCTGGACTTAATCCATTTTATTACTTGTCGACCTGTGCACTTGCAGAATCTCAGATCAAAACCAAAATTTGAAGATGATTTACTCTAGGAGATTTTTGGTTTATATAATATAATGTCAACAAGTTTTATGGCACCATTTTCGGGGATTATTTATTAGTCCTCTGGTAATTTGGTTACAACTGTATATATGTCATTTGGTCTCAATCAACAAGCTTATTGTGCCATTGCCTGGGATTAATTAATAGTCCTTTGGCACTGGTGTGATATATTAGTATGTGTTCTTTGGTCTGTCAACAAGTTTTATGGCGCCGTTGCCGGGGATCGAAAGAATTTTAATAAATCAATATTCAGACGAAAGAAGGATATACTAATTTGGGACATTTAAAGAAAAAGATCAAAATAGTTTTTCAAGCAGTGGTTCATTTTGGCCACTAACCTTTAATGAACCACCATTGAATATTTTTGTTGTTTTGACTAATCCTATTAATGGGAGTGTATTTTGCTTTCAGAAAAACTTTGATGCATAGGAAGCAGAAACCTGATCTGATTCCAGCTGATTCTGAAATAGAGAAAACACTTCGCAGCTTGAGAAAGACAAGAAAAGCAGAAAACACCACCATGGCAGATGAAAGACAGGATCAGAATGAAGCACATAGAGAAGCAGCTAGAAGGCCTCCAATCACTGATACTATGGAGGAATTCTGGAAGCCCATTATTCAAGATGAGTACTCTGCAATCAGACAGCCTGCTATCGATGCCAACAACTTTGAACTAAAACCAGCACTAATTACAATGGTGCAACAACACCAATTTACTGGTCATCCCACTGAAGATCCTAATGAACACTTGGGGAGATTTCTCAGGATGGCAAACACAGTTAAGCTGAATGGGGTAAACCAGAAGTTATCAAGTTACATCTATTCCCATTCTCTTTAAGAGATACAGCAGCCACATGGTATGAATCTCTACCATATGGTTCTGTTGATACTTGGGAGGAGCTGGTAGAGGCCTATTTGGGCAGATTCTTCCCCCCATCACTCACCTCAGAAAGGAGGAGGGAAATCATTGTTTTTCAGCAGGGGGAAGATGAGAGCCTATATGTGGCCTGGGAAAGATTCAAACGGTTGCTGAGAAGATGTCCAATGCATGGGATAGATCTGAAGACTCAGATGGACATCGTATATCATGCTTTGAATGATATATCAAAGGGGATCATTGATGCTTCATGTTGTGGAGCATTCAAGCGAAAAAGTGCTGAAGAGGCAAGAGAGCTGATAGAGGATCTTGCAAAATGCAATATGAAAACTCCTTCTGAGTTTTCAAAAGGGAGCAGCAGAGGAAAAGGGATCATGGAGCTGAGCAAGATGAATGCTATGGAGGCTAAGTTGGATGCTATTATGCATCGAATGAACAAACAAGAGAGGAGGCTGCACACTGTCCATGAAGTAGGAGCAGTTGAAAAAGAGTTGTTAAGAGGAAGTGCTGAGAAAGCTAATGAAGAACAGTTCTATGATGCTGAGGAGGTAAATTATTTAGGTGAGCAGAGAAGTTACCATTTCAACCCAATCCTAACCTTCCAGCACATTATCACCCAGCACTCAGGAACCATGAGAACTTCTCATATGGTGGAGGGGCTTCTCAAGGCCCAAGACAGGGACAGAACCTTCCATAGGGTTATCAACAGCCACCAAGGTTCCAGCAGCAGCAGCAAGGAAATGAACACAGAAATGAATATCAGGGTCAGAGGAGGGCCCAATCTTTTGAAGAACAGATGCTGCAGTTCATGGGAGATAATAAGAAGCTGTTTAACCTCCATGAACAAAAGTTTGCAGATTTGGAAGCAACTGCTACCAATTCTCAAAATTTTCAGAACACCACCAATGCATCCCTGAAGAACCTGGAGACACAAGTAGGGCAGCTGGCCCTAACCCTGCAAAGCCAGAGGAAAGATGCCTTCCCAAGTGACACAAGGAAGAACCCAAAAGACTGCATGGTTGTGCAGCTTAGGAGTGGGAAGGAGTTAGAAGAGATGAAAGAAAAGATGACAGCAACAAGGAAGTAGCAAGACCAGAAAGGGAAGAGGAACTGGAGAATGAAAAAGAAAGAGTAGAAAGGAAGAACATCAAGGATCAAAGCCTGCAGTCCCATTTCCACAAAGAATGCAGAAGTCAAGGATGGAGGAGCAGTTTGCAAGGTTCTTGAAAACTTTCCAGAAGCTGGAGATCAGTATGCCTTTTACTGAAGTGGTAACTCAAATGCCACTCTATGCAAAATTTCTAAAGGACATACTGAGCAAGAAAAGAGAAATAGTAGAGGAAGGAATAGTGAATCTCACTACCACTTGCAGTGCAGTAATCAGAAAAGAGCTACCAGAAAAGATGAAAGACCCAGGGAGCTTCACGATTCCTTGTATTGTTGGAGGAATTGAATTCCAGGAAGCTCTCTGTGACTCAGGAGCTAGTATCAACTTGATGCCTCTTTCTGTTGCCAAGAAACTAAGTTTGGGGGAGCTTACTCCCACAACTGTTACTCTTCAAATGGCAGACAGATCGATGGTAAAACCTGAAGGAGTCATTGAAGATGTACTGGTCACTGTTGGGAAGTTTGTTTTCCCAGTAGACTTCATCATTCTGGACATGGAAGAAGATTCACAAGTACCCCTGCTATTGGGAAGACCATTCCTAGCTACTGGAGCTGCTCTGATTGACATGCAAAAAGGAGTTCTTACCTTGAGGGTTGGAGAAGAAGCTACTGTTTTTAACTTGATCAAAAGTATGCAAAATATAGACAGAGACAAGGAAAGTTGCAATGTAGCTGATTTTGTCTATACTTCCAACCCTGATGTAAACAATGATTGTAATACTCTAGTTTTTATCAATGAAAAAGAGATGAATTCCCAGTATACTGAAGACTGATAATGGGGAAGAATTCAAGGTCAATGGACAGAGGTTAAAGCATTATCTAAATAGGGAAGAGAGAAATGAAGAACTCCAACTGGTTCTTGAGGAAAAAGAAGAAGTACCACAACAGCAAGTCCAGCTAAGGACTCAAAACTGAGCAGCTAATGGGAGGCAACCCATAAGGATTTAACTTCTGATTTTAAATTTTGAAATATTTTTTCTAGTTGCTGAAAATTAGGTCAGATTTGTTTTTATAAGGATAGATTTAATTTTTAGAAATCGATTGTAGTTTAATTAGATTTTTCTTGAATATTGCAGTGAGCTTCTGCAAGGTTTAAAGACATGAATGGAAAGGCAAATACAGGAACAATTCCAACAACTTGCAGAGGAGTCGCAACATGAGAAAAAGGGGAGTAACTTAATCCCTAACCAAATTCTGTAGATATACTAGAATTGCTTGTTAAATCTTTGCTTGGAGATGCCTGAAGAAATGTCTAAAAGGGTTGGGAACAATAAGAGAAAAAAAGTTTTTTTTTTAGATCATTGAGTTAAGGGCTTAGGTCACGACAGGAAGGTTATGTCGCGACATAAGTGATGTCGCGACAAAACATTGATGTCGTGACCTGTTTTGAAAGGGCAATTAGTGAAATATTGAAGAAAGAAAGTACATGTCGCGACACCACTGTGAAGTCGCGACAGAGAGTTAAGTTTCAAAATGGAAAAGGATGTCGCAACATCAAGCAATTCCAAGAAAACCTAGTTATGTCGCGACATACCAAGTATGTCGCGACATAAAGAGCGACAGGTGCCAACTATTCACTTTAAAAAGCCCTAAATTCAATGGTCTCAAATAAAAAGACGCGAAAATTGAAGTCGCGACGTGTTTTTAATGAAGCAATAATTAGCCCACAAACATTGATTGAATTGCAACTGTTGGAAACTTTCTCATTCACTCCAACCCACATAGCTATTCACTTTCTTCCTCCTTTTGAATCTCAACTCCTGAAAACCCTAGCTTTCCAAACCTTCTGAAAAACTTGTCTTCCGTTTCCAATGGCTGAAATTCCCACCCTAGTCCCTAACCTAGACGAGATTATGAGAGAACATGAACAACCAGAAGAAGAAACTCGCCAAGAAGAACAGTTAGATGAGATTCGTCAGGAAGAACAAGCAGGAGAGGTGCCATCAGAAACACCCGAAGCTCCGGTAACTTCGCAAGAAAGAGCAGGAAAGGGAAAGGGAAAGATGAGAGAAGAAGAAGAAGTAGAAGATTTCGTGTCAGACGAAGCTTACTCCCAGTGGAAGAAATATTATGCTAACAAGGGGTTTGTCGCAGAGAGGAGATTCAAGAATCCTGTTACTCCTTTCAAGGAGATGATAGAGCAGAGAGGATGGGAGAGTCTCTGCGCACACCAAAAATCAGGGTATACAGCACTGGTAAGAGAATTTTATTCAAATTTGGTAGGAAGGAAGGATGGAGCGGTTTTTGTTAGAGGAGTCTGGGTTTCATATGAAGCTAAGGCCATCAACGAGGCCTATGGCATGACAGTGCACAAACTTGGTTCCAAATTCAAGAAACTGTTAGAAAAACCAGAATTTGGAAAGATTTCCAAGAAGCTCACTAATGGTAAGGTGCAGCTAAACCAAGAAGAAGGAAGGCCAAGAACAGTGAACAGGGGAAGCCTCACTGAGGAAGCGAAGGTATGGTTTTACTTCCTGGCTTCTGTTTTGGTTCCAACAAAACATGTGTGCACAGTGAGAGAACAAGAAGCTGTGTTACTGTATGCCATCCTAAAAGGATACAAGATCAATATAGGAGTTGTCATAGAGAATTCTATCATGAGGTATCATGAAGGAACTAAAAGAGGGCTTATTCCTCACCCAGCAACAATCACTGTTCTATGCTTGAAGGCTGGGGTGAAAGGAATTTGGGAATCAGAAGAAGAAGTACCCAGAGCTTCACCACTCCTTCTGACAGGAGTTAGCAAGGAACCAAGAAACCAGAAGAAAAGGGGAGTGCTGGTAGAGAACAGAGATGAAGCCACAGCTGAAGGACCAGAAAAAGAGACTCCGAGGGTTGCTGATCAAGGAGCAGAGCACCCAGAAAACTCACCTGACAACAATGACTACATGTTTGCAGACAATGAAGGGTAGGATGAAGGCAGCCCAATAGACTTCTCCATCCCCTTAGCCAGTTCTCCTCCTGTGCAGAACAGAAATTTCCAACATGGAGAAAGCTCAAGGGGAGCACAAGAGAACAGTTTGATACTGGAAGCTCTCAATGCCATGCAAAAGAGAATAGATGAAAGAGAGAAGGAGTGGAACCTACAGCAGGAATTCAGAGATGGCATGTATGAAAAGAATTGAAAAGAAGAGACCAGCAGTGGGAAGAAGAGCTAAACATAAAAGAAAAGGAGCATGAAGTGGAGCTACAAACAAGAGAACAGCAGTGGAGAGAAGAGCTGAACAGAAAAGAGGAACAGATGGGAAAAATTTTGAAGCAGCAAGGGGAAGAGTTTAAGAAAGAAATGAAGGAAAGAGATCACAATCTGTTACAGAAACTCAAACTAAGTCATGAAGCTTTTTATAACAATCAGTTTGAGCGTGATTCTCAACTCCTGACACTGATAAAGAAAAGAGATACAGAGCAAGAAGCCAAATTTGGGGAGCAGATCAAGGGCTTCAAGTTCCTATACAAGTCTCTACAGAAGGATTTTGAAAATAAACTGAATGAGAGAGACAAGAAGCAAAAAGAGACAGAATCCTACAGGCAAAAAGAGTGGCTGGAAAACTTGGATTTGATCAACAATAATCTCTCCAAATTTTTAGAGGTTATGACTGAAATGGAAAATACAATGAATGGCTTGGGGAAGAGGCAGGATGAGCTGAACAAGAAAGTTGATCTCTCAAATGAGATTTTCATTGAAGAACAAATTGAAAGGGAAACCAAGAAGAGAAAGGAAAGAAGAGAAATGAAATTCCCTTCATTCCCAGCTCATTTGAATACTGTAGACCTGGATCCCCCTAATATTTTTGCTACCTCTTCCAAAAAGAAAAAATAGACTTTCTCCCTGCCTAACCTTCCTTACCCTCCTTATCCCATACTGTAGTATCCAACAGTTGCAAATGAATCAGAAATAAAATGAGAAATTTAAATTGAATTGTTGTGTGCTAATTTGATTTTGTTTGTTCAATGTTATGTTGCTTGTTGGTTGTATGATGAGGAAATTAAAGTAGGAAGTAGTTCCAGAATAAAAAAAAAAAACTGTTGAGATGTAATGAGCTGAATTGCATGAAGCAGTTAGATTAGGAATAAGCTGAAATGAAAAAAAAAAAAAAAAAAAAAAAATTTTGCAGAATAAGGGCAAAATGAATACATTTTAATTGAAACACAGGGTGCAAAAGTTACTTAAGTCTAACTGATAAGTCCAGAATTGAGGAAAGTAATACAATAGAAGGAACAAAACTTATTTTTGAGTTTGTGGTATGAACAATAAGTCAAGGAACCTGTTGAATATCAATTAATTTAACTACTCATCAACAAAAATGAGTCAAGGTACTCCTTATGGATAGTCACAACTGTTCAATCCAAATTCTAGAATTTGTTAGATTATTGATTGAGGCGAAATCCTAGGTGATACAGCTGACAAGAGATGATGCAGGCCATTCTTGGATAGTTTGAGCCATTCTAGCCATCCCTATTCATATGCTGATGCATAAACTGTAGTTCCAGAAATTGAGCCAACAAGCTTATTTTTCAAAAATAGACCAATGGAAACCCCAACTCATCCTAAGAAATCAATCCTTCAGTAAAGAACCTATGATTACCCAGGATTTAAGGAGGAAGAAAGAAATGAAGTTTGGGGGAGTATATGTTTTTGAGGAACTCAAAAAGGAAATGAAAAGAAAAAGGCAAAGAGCAGAAAATGCAACAGAAAAGAAGGCTTATAGGGATAAGTTTTATCTTGTGGCCTAACTCTCTTGAACAATTAAGTTCTTAGGGGTGTTTCAACACCTAGTACCCTAATGCCATCTGGTATGGGAGCTACTAACCCAAAGTTCGCTAAGAGTGTTAGAAAGCCTAAAAAGTTAAAACATTGCACTATCCCTGAATGGTGACAAACAAAGGAGATTTCCCCAGTAGGAATTACAAGTGGGAAATAGGGGGCATACAGTTCTAAATTGAAGAAATCAAAGAGATGTCCCAAACATGAAGTTTAGGGGAGTTTATTAGAGAAACTACAAGAAGAAAGGGCAGAAGAGAAGAGAAAAGGTTCAGGGTAATCTTAACCTAAAAATTCCTTCCATCCTACCCATTACCCAAGCCTAACAATATAAGCCCAAAAGACCTGATTGATCTTGAGGGCTGAAATCACCTACATTAGTGGAGATCAATATGAAAAACAAACCTATGGAATTTGGAGATATGGAAACAATCAAAACTGTGAAGGACTTTAGGGAGTTAAATGACTCAGTATGAAAATGAGAAAGGAAAATAACCTATTATTCAACAGGATCCAATGATTATGTTGTTTGTAAAACAATTTCAACAGTTTAGTTTTGTATACTATAAGGAGTAGAAACCAACCTTGAACTGGACTTGAAGCTAGATGTACAGAAAATAATGCATACCTTGTATTTCAATTAACTTCAAAGCCACTGCAGAACAAATCAGAAAAATGTCCTTAAAAATTTTTTCTTTTAGTTTGTTTGAGGACAAACAATTCTTTCTTTTTCTTTGCTTGAGGACAAGCAAAATTTTAAGTTTGGGGGAGTTTGATGAGCTTAAAAGTCATCTATTTTTAGTCCATTTTCCTGTTTGATTTTAATGTAAAAAGGAATAATTAAGATGCAGAAATATGAAGAAACTCACCAAATTTGTTATTTGCAGGAAATATAAAAGAAAGAAGAAAATGCAGTGGAAAAATGCAGTAACTGGAGGAGTAAAGATGCAGGAAATATCAGGGCAGAAATGAAAGCAACTGGCTAACTAATTTTGCAGTTTTGGGGTTTACACAGTCCAGTTATGAGGTCGCGACATCAGAAAAAATGAAGGAAATTTGATGCAGGTCGCGACAGGGATCACAAGATAGGCAGCTGAGTATTGAGCAGAAACATAAGAAGTGATGTCGCGACAACATAGTGATGTCGTGACAAGGGATGGAGGTCGTGACAAGAGAATCGAGAATCGACTTGAAGCTATGACATGTTTGGAAAGATGAGCTGAGTTAACTGAAGCTGTTGTCGCGACAGAAGACTGAAGTCGCGACACCGAAAGCAACAAGTGAGGCCTCCAAAATCATAAGCTGATGTCGCGACAGGAGATCGGTGTCGCGACATGAGACTTTCTCAGTTGAAAGCTGTAAAGAAATGAACTGTTGTCGCGACGTGAGATTGATGTCCTGACATCAGGAACCCCAGTTGAAGCCTCCAGAGATTAAAGTTGATGTGCACGACAAGAGATTGATGTCGCGACATCAGGAACGAACAGTTGAGACCTGTGGAGTCATGAGCTGATGTCGCGACAAGAGAATGATGTCGCGACAACAGGAACCATCAAGTGAAGACTGCAGAGGCATAAGCTGATGTCGCGACATGAGATTGATGTCGCGAGATCAAGAGCAATCAGTGGAAGCTTGTAAGTTTTGAAGCTGATGTCGCGACAACAAGAACAACCAGTTGAAAGATACAAGTGGCGACAAGATTGAAACATGCAGAGATTAGTTGATGTCACGATAATAGGTTGTTGTTGCGACATAAGAAAACTCAGTTGGAAGTTACAAGAACATGAGCTGTTGTCGCGACAACGGATTGATGTCGCGACATCAGGAACATATAGTTGAGACCTGTGGAGTAATGAAGTGATGTCGCGACAAGAGATCGAGATCGCGACATGATACCTGCTCAGTTGAAGGTTGCAGTTTCTTAAGAGTGATGTCGCGACAAGGGATTAATGTCGCGACTTCAGGAACCACCAGTTCAAACCTGCAGAGTCATAAAAGTGATGTCGTGATAAGAGATTGATGTCGCGACACCAAAAGCACTCAGTTGAAACCTCCAGAGATATGAAATGATGTCGCGACAAGAGATTGATGTCGCGACATCCGAAGACTCAGTTGAAAGCTGCAAAGAAATGAAGTGATGTCGCGACAAGATATTGATGTCGCGACATCAAGAACACCAGTTGAAGGCTGCAGAAGACCTAAACTGATGTCGCGACGTGAGATCGATGTCGCGACATGGAGAATGTCGCGACAAGGGATTTGAGGTCGCGACTTGAACAGAAACATGGGCCAACTAACTTTGGAATCCACAAAGACTGCATTGGAATTAGGGCCCAACTGAGAAACCCTATAAATACGCAGCTACCCAGAAGAGGAAAGCAGCTTGGCGGTGACACAGACGAGAGGTCTGGATAGCTGAAGGCTCATTTTCTTTATTTTTTTTCTTTTTTTTTCTTTTTTTTTTTCATTTCTTTTCTTCAATGTTGATAGTTAGAGATCAGATTAGATTTATCGTTCTAGTTTTCGTTTTTATTTTCTGGAATTGGATGTTATCGTTTTGAGCAGAAGTTGAACGGAGAACTCAATTCTTTTCAAATTACTACCTGGAATGTTTGAAGTTCAGACAAATTTCTGGAATTCGGGTTTTCCAGTTTCATAAAACAGTTATTCTTATGATCAGAGGAATGCTGTAGTGTGTAATTCAGTAATTGAGGAACCCAGCTTCCATTGAGTAAATGTTATAGTCAGAATTTATCTTTCCTGTAGTTGTTTTCAACAGCTTGTGAATTTCAGTTTACGAATTTACTTCTGGTTTGGGTTTGATGTTTTTGATCCGAATATCAGTGTCTTATACCAGTTTTAAGACTTGTATCACTGCTCTGATTTCAAGGAGGCCCTCTGAGTGACACAGAGAAGGCATTCCTGAGAGTTTTGAACATTTCCTTATGGGTATATTAACCTGCTATTTTAGATCTAATGAGCTTTGTAAGTTTACTTGGATAAATCCTCTTCTCACTTGAAATCAAGAATGAGTTGAATGAGTTATCAATTTAAACAAGCAAAGAGTTCACCTCAATTCGGATAGTGAGGCCAATCCCGTGTTAGCTGAGATCTAATCAAGGAGAGGGTGATCTGTTCTAATTTTGAGGAGGAGTAACCTGGAAGTTGTATATCCTTGCTTGACCGATAACTTGGGAGCAAAGGTTTACAGTCCGTAAAATGGGTATGAAGTATTGCAAAAGAAAAATACCCAGAGTAAGGAAAACCGTCTTAAAAGTAATTATCTCATTCCCTGTATTCGAGAGAATCAGGTAAAAATTAGATAATGAAATGTGGAGTGTGGAGAGATCCAGCTGTACTACTCAATGCCTTGGACAGATTTTAAAACCTGAAATGATCAAGAAATTTTATCAGTGTTCACTACAGGAATTGATTTTTCACTATAAGCAGTTTTCTTGATGGGTGTTTGAACGATAACTATTCAGTATCCATTTATTTTATTAAAATATTCATTATTCTTTATTCTTTATATTCCAGTTTATTTGATCGTTCATTTATTTTCTTTGTAGTCTTATATTTTCCAGCTTCTTAGGCTGGATTCAAATATCAATTTGTGGTCCAAATAGTATAGAATTTGAGTAGTCAGGGTAGTTGATTTAAAATTCTTGAGATCTCTGTGGGATCGATATCTGGACTTTAATCCATTTTATTACTTGTCGACCTGTGCACTTGCAGAATCTCAGATCAAAACCAAAATTTGAAGATGATTTACTCTAGGAGATTTTTGGTTTATATAATATAATGTCAACAAGTTTTATGGCACCATTTTCGGGGATTATTTATTAGTCCTCTGGTAATTTGGTTACAAACTTGTATATATGTCATTTGGTCTCAATCAACAAGCTTATTGTGCCATTGCCTGGGATTAATTAATAGTCCTTTGGCACTGGTGTGATATATTAGTATGTGTTCTTTGGTCTGTCAACAATGGCCCACCTCTCTTTCCTAGGAACTTACATGGTGTACTATTCACGACTATGAGCACTATTCCAGTATCTGATAACTATTCACTATACAGTACTATTCACGTGAAGCAGTGTGAGTGCATCCAAGTGAGAAGAAGATTATAGTAATCAAAATGGTTGATCTTTAAGTTGTTTGAGGGATCAAGAAGCTCAACAACCAAAATTACAACATGTGGGCAACGTGTATGGAGTCTTACCTACAAGATCAAGACTTGTGGGAGGTTGTTGGTGGCGATGAAGTTTCTCAATCGATGGTGTAAGATGCAAATGGCATCTTGTGGAAGTGGACAATTAAAATAGGCAAAGCGATGTTTTCCTTAAAAACCACGGTGGAAGAAGAAATGTTGGAGCATATTCAAGATGCCAAGACACTGAAGGAAGCATGGGATACCTTTTCTACACTCTTCTCAAAGAAGAACGATATTAGATTGTAGCTTCTCGAGAATGAGCTGCTATTGATGATGCAACGTGATATGACAGTTGCTCAATACTTCACAAAATCAAGTCAATCTACCGTGAAATTTCAGCGTTCGATCCGGAAGCTCTTATTAAAGATACCAGGATAAAATAATAATTATCCATGGTTTGAGACCCGAATATAGAGGGTTTGTTGCCGATGTACAAGGATGGCCAACACAACCATCACTTGTTGAGTTTGAGAATTTGTTGGCCCGTCAAGAAGCTATGGCCAAGCAAATGGGAGGTGTCTCGTTGAAAGGTGAAGAAGAAGCACTCTATACTAACAAAAACAGAGGTAGTTTCAAGTAGTACACTAGTAGCGGATCAAAAGAGAATGATGACAAGGTGAAGATTTAGCAAGGAAAGAATGGCTCTCATCCCGGGGGAGCTTCAAAAGGTTGCAATATTAGTAGAAAGTTCAATGGTAAATGTTAGAACTGTGGGAAGATGGGCCACATGGCAAAAGATTGTTGGAGTAAGAAAAAGCATCTTGAAAGTAATGTTGCTACTTCCAGTTCAAAGGAGAATAAGGAAGATGATTGGGATGCTGTATCATTTTTCCCTAAGGAGGAAGAAGAACTAGCTCTTACTACAACAACACCAAAAAGGATTGACTATGAGAATGATTGGATCGTAGACTCGGGCTGCTCAAATCATATGACGGGTGATAGAGGAAAGTTTCAGAACCTATAAGAGTATAAGGGAAATCGTGTGGTGGTGATGGTCGACAACTTGAGGTTACCGGTAACTCACATCGGGAAAACAATAATTATACCTCAGTATAATTGTTTGCCTTTTTCTATATAGACTAAAAACCCCTCAAATGTATATAGTTACAAGAGCCTTACACTTCTCTTGCACCCATGTCACTTTGGATAAATTTGCTTAATTAAATAAATCTGTCTTGATGTTTAGGATTTTAAAATTGGGTTTAGTCTATGACACTGCAAGTGCATAGGTCATACAAGTAGTAAAATCTGAATGTAAGTCCAGGTATCATTCCCACAGAGATTGACAAGAATTAGAGATCAATTACCCCAACTACTGAAGTTCTATGCTATTTAGACTAAAAGAATTTGATATTGAAAATTTGTCTAAAATGATAGATCCTAGACTATTAACTAAAAATAGAAAGTGGAATAACATGAAATCAACTAAAAATATAAAGAACAAATACTGGATCTAATCTGTTCCCTGTGAGAAACGAAAACTATCAGTGAATTACAATGAAACAGTCAATTCCTGCATGAAAATACATTGCTCTATTGTATTGATGGATCTGGATTTGTCCAAGATTGCCTAAATGTTGCAGTTGGATTTCTCCACATTCACTGGTTAGAAGCTCTTGCTTCTCTCGAAGTCAAGATCGAACCAGTTACTTGTATTTCTGCTTTCTTGCAAGATCTGGGTATTTTTCTTTCTCAATACTTCATACCCATTCTTGATGACTGCAGATCTTTTGCTTTCCTTCTCAGGATTTTTGCAAAAGTTCTACCACTTAATTGGTGGCTCATCCTTCAGATCTATTGGTTCATCCTTTCCCTTGATTAGATCTCAGCTAACACAAGGGTCGGGAACTTCCCTTTAGATTGAGGTGAACTCTCTGATTATTTATATTGTTAAATGCTCCCCTCCAACTTCAATTATGAGCGAATGGGGTATTTATCAAAATGAACTTTCAGAGCTCAGCAGTTCATCAATGGTAGTCTAACATACCCATAAGAGAATGCTCTCAGCTCTCAGGAATCTCCATCTCTGTGTCACGCAGAGGGCATCCTGGAAATCAGAGCAAGATACACTCCTTAAACTGGTATTCGGTACTACTATTGGGAACTTATCGATTCAAAAACGACACCAAGTAAGTAAATCCCAACCCAAATAATTTTCTCCAGATTTTTGCAGAAAAGACTGTAACTAACTCTAATTCAAATCCAGTAGAGCTGCGTTCCAATTACTGCATTACGATTAAAGAAATGGAGTACCGATCACATACATCCACTATAATCGCAATGAAACTGAGAAGAAATGAATTCCAGAAATTTGTCTAGATTTCATAAATTTTCAGGCAGTAATTTTAAGAAGAAAAATAACATAAATAGAAATCCAGCTCCAATCGTTTCTGCACAGTTCGCAGATTCAGATCCAGAAAAGAATTCAAGAAAAAAAATAAAATAAAAATAAAATAAAATTCTACTCTAAGACTATACACTGAGTTCCTCTCCGTTCCCCTTTTTCTGGGTAGTGAAGACGGAAGCTACTTTACTATTCTAACACTGTCTATTTATACGTCAAAAGAAATTGGCCTAATGCCTAAAAAATCTCAGGTGAATTCCCAAAAGAAAGCCCAGTTACTGTCCTAGGTCGCGACCTCAGTTGGTGTCGCGACCTGGATTTCCCTTGTTTGCTCTTAGTTCAGTTGCGACCTTGTTACTTCTGTTGCGACCAGGATTCCTTGCAACTGCTTGGATTAATGGTGCGACATCGTTTTGTGGTCGCGACCTTGTTGGCTCAGTGTTTCTCAAGAGTGATGTCGCGACCACGGTTTTCACTGTCGCGACCTCGTTGTCTTTCCCTTCTTCTGCATTTCTGAGTCACGACCTCAGTTCTAAGTCAGGACTTCTCTTCCTTGTTGCGCTGCACGTCGCGAACTTCAGTTTTAAGGTTGCGACCACATTTCTGTTTCTACTGCCTGACTTCAGGTCGGACTTCTTTTTCTAGTCGCACCTTGTTTGTGGTCTTCTGCCTTCACAGGTTCGAATTTAAGTCGCGACCTCAAGTGATGTCGCGACCTCTTTTGATGTTCATTTCCCTTCTTCTGGTCGCAACCTCAATTCTTTGTTGCAACCAGTTTCTTCTTCCAACCTCTATTCCAGGTTGCGACCTCAAGGTGATGTCGCGACCTCTATGTTGCTCTTTTTCTGGTTGCATGTAGTCCCAATTGCTCAAAAGTAGTTGCGACCTGGATTTCTTCTGCTCAGTTCTTCTTCAGGTCGCGACCTGAATGAGTGGTCGCGACATCGTTTGTGGTCCTTGATTAATAAATGGTCACAACTTCAGTTTCTTGGCAAGGACTTCGTTTGGCTTCGCTTCAGGTTGCGACCTCCCTTTTGTTCTTCAACTCTTAATTTGGTTGCAACTTCAATCTTTCTGTTGAGACTCCAGTTCCCGTTTTCATGTCGCGACCTCAACGCACGTCGCGACCTCAAATGGAGCCCTTCATTTAAAAACTAGTTGCAACTTCATTTTCTTGCAGAGACCTCCCTTGTGGCTTCATTGAAGGATCCACGTCGCAACCTGAGATTGACGTCGCGACCTCAGTTTATATTCAATTGGCGTCGCGACATCAGAGTGGTGTCGCAACCGAAGATTCTACTTTGAATAATTCCTTTAGTCTCAACCACACTTCCTTTGTCGTAACCTCTTTCACTTGTTGCTTTGGTAATTCTGGTCGCAAGCTCAACTTCAAGTCACGACTTCGCTTTTCAGTTGCGACTTCATTTCTGCTTGTAGGCTGATCTCTTCTAGTTTTTTGCTGGGGTTTTCGCTTCTGTTGTACTTTTCTGCAAAATTAAATATGAACAAATTACCTAGGTTTCTGTATATGAATCAACAATTAAATTGTAATAAACTCAGAAAAATAGATTAAAAATCAAATGAGTTTTTGGACTCATCAATAATCCCAACCAGATGTCTACCATGTTCCAGGAATGAAGAAAAGTTTACTATCTGTGGCTCAATTAACATCTTTGGGCCACTATGTCCTATTCGGGCCATAAGATGTGAAGTTGTTTCGAGACCTCAAGATCACAGAAAAGCTAACGATGGAAGGACGACGATTAGAGTCAGTTTATGTGATGTTAGTAGAATCTGCATACTTAGACAAGATAAGGAGAAATGAGATAGTAGATCTATGGCACATGCGGCTTAGTCATGTTAGCTAATCCAGCTAAGTGTGATGATGAAGAAATCAATGCTGAAATGACTTCCTCAACTAGATGTGCGAATAGACACGGTATGTGCGGGATGCCAGTATGGTAAAGCGCACCAATTTCCATACGAGGAATCAAAGTTCAAAGCAAAGGAACCATTAGAGTTAGTTTACTCTGATGTGTTTGGGCCCGTTAAGGAACCATCAATTGGTGGTATGCGGTACATGGTGACATTCATTGATGATTTCTCTAGGTATTTGTGGGTTTTCTTCATGAAATAAAAATCTGACATATTCTCAAAGTTTAAAGAGTTTAGAGAGTCAGTTGAAGCAGAAGTGGGGAAGAAGATCCATTGCTTGCGCACAGACAATGGGGGAGAATTCAACTCAAGGGAGTTCTCACAATACCTAAGGGAATGTCAAATACGTCATCAATACACCTATGCCAACACACCACAACAAAAAGGTGTAGCTGAGAGGAAGAATCGACATTTGGCAGAAATTTGTTGAAGTATGTTACATGCAAAGATTGTACTAAAAAGGTTTTGGGCTGAAGCAATAAGGACTGCAACCTTATTGAATCAACAGACTTCCTCAACCAAGGATAGAATTTGTTTCACCATTCAAAAAATTGTGGAACATGAAACCTATGGTTAGCTACTTTCGAGTATTTGGCTGTGTATGCTATGTATTTGTTCCTGATCATCTAAGGAGCAAGTTCAACAAGAAAGCCATAAGATGTATCTTTGTGGGATATGACAGCCAGTGTAAAGGATGGAAATGTTGTGATTTGACAAATGGAAGATGCTACACTTCACGAAATGTGGTGTTTATGAAGCATCTTCTTAGTGGTCCTCAGAAAAGAAGGAGCTGCCATACTCAAAAGAATTTGAAGACAAGTTGCAACAAAAGATGGAGAAGGATACTATTCAACTTCTACCAAATTAAGATGAATTAGGATACTCAAATGATAATGATTCCAAATAGAAAGTGACTCAAAATCCTTGGCAAACTGGCATGTATCAATAACCAAGTGAAGAAGGTGGGCCTAGTGAAACTAAAGAGTCAACTCCACCATTTCAACTTCGAAGGTAAAAAAGAACTTGAATGCCAAATCCTAAATATGCTAATGCATCCATAGTTGAAGAAGCAACTATAGTAGAACTTGAGACCTTTGAAGAAGCATCACATGATTCTCAATGGATAGCAGCTATGAAAGAAGAAATCGATGCACTTGAATGGAATCAGACGTGGGATTTGGTGCCAAAGCCAAGAGATGTGAAACCAATATCTTGTAGCTAGGTTTACAAGATAAAACGTCTCTCAAATGGGTCAATTGAGAGGTATAAGGCACGATTGGTAGCTCGTGGGTTCTCTCAACAGTATGGACTAGACTATGATGAAACATTTAGTCCAGTGGCAAAACTCACAACTGTACGAGTTCTACTTGTGCTTGCAACCAACAAAGATTGGAATTTGTGGAAAATGGATGTGAAAAATGATTTTCTTCATGGAGAGCTGGATCGGGAAATTTATATGATCCAACCAATGGGTTTTCAAAGTCAAGATCATCCTGAATATGTGTGTAATCTACGGAAAGCACTCTACGAATTGAAACAAGCACCAAGGGCATGGTATGTTAAGATTTATGAATTCATGACATAAAGTGGTTATTCAGTAACACCTGCAGATTCCAGCCTATTTGTCAAAGCTAATGAAGGAAAGATAGCTATCGTGCTAGTATACTGTAGATGATTTGATCATAACTGATGATGATGAGGCAGAAATTCTTTGGATGAAGGAGAATTTATCAATTCGTTTCCAGATGAAGGAACATGGGCAACTCAAGCATTTCCTTGGTCTAGAGATTGATCACACACAAGCAGGAATATTTCTTTGTCAACAAAAATATTCCAAAGATCTGTTGAAGAGGTTTGGGATGCTTGAATGCAAGACAACTTCAACACCAATGGAACCAAATGCCAAAATGTGTGCACATGAAGGAAAGGACTTGGAAGATGCTATGTTGTATCGACAATTTGTAGGTAGTCTAATCTACTTAACCTTGACTCGACCTGACATCTCTTATGCGGTTGGAGTGATGAGTCGTTACATGCAAAATCCAAAGAAACCTCAGTTG
>JAREIK010011772.1:0-11444 GCA_029783825.1 Sapria himalayana
GGGGTTTATATAGGCCACCTCAATACTGAAATACCAAAAACCTACAAATTTGGCTAGTTATAGGACAAGAGAGTAATACACCAAATTTGAAGTCGGTTAGCATTAAATCAAAAGCATGACGAGCAGTGCATTTTCGCTAGGCGAAGAATTTCGCTAGGTAGCGAAATCACAAGGTGTAGCAAAAATAGAAAATTTCGCTAGAGCCAGGTAATTTCACTAGCTAGCGAAATTTCGCTAGCTTAGCGAAATTGTTGTGAGTAGCGAAATCAGGTATTTTCGCTAAAAATGGTGCCTAGCGAAACTGGGGTGGTCTAGCGAAAATTTGCCATTTTCGCTGAATTGCGAATTTTCGCTAAACGCTGCGAAATTTCGCAAGTTCAGCGAAATTTTCGCAGGTTTAGCGAAAATTGCTGAGTTCCTTGATCTTCACTGTTTTGCCTCCTGTCTTCCCCTGCATCCAATTTTCTTCACTTTGCTTTGGTTTTCTCATTGGTTCTTGGGCTGGTTGATGACTGAATATTGGAATCAATCTTCATGATTCATCATTTGACTCGAAATTGAACTCCAAGAGTGCGCAAACACCTGCAAAACAGCCAAAAATAACCTCTAAACAGCATAAGTGATACTAAGAAGACTTGAACACTTCAATTGGTATAAATGACATGATTAGTGCGCAAAAAGCACTCAAAACCTATCTAATATAGGGTTCAAAATTGCACTTTTTGGGCACTAATCACACCCCCCAACCGAAACGTTGCTAGTCCCTTAGCAATGCAAACTAAAAGGAGATGCATGTGGTGATTTTCAAAAAGGTTATGATTCAAAAAGGTATATGTATACATATAAACATTGTTTCTTAAACTGAAAATGGACACCAAGTTTGAAAACCGAAATGAAAGAGCCAAAACCATACAAGAACAATTTCAGGTCAATATTGGTTCCATGATTCTCAACTTGAATTTCCACCTAAGTCTAATGGTTTATTATATAACCAGATTACGCCAATAAATTGCAAAATTTATTCCTTCCCCCCCAACCTAGCACTGACATGGCCTTAAGCTGTTGAACAACCTAGATAAGGATAGTTACACTTTCTTTCTTTATTCAACTACATTGTAGGATGCAATGCTTAAAAGTCGACTTCACCAAAGTCCGTGTAACGGGGTCCACCGATGACTCCCAACCAATTAAGGTTTAAGGCATCAAGCCAAAAGGATCAATTGACCACAAACTCTACAGGCTTCACCCAGGACTCTGAATGACTTCGAAAATCAAGCACCTACAAATAGTTAGATTGTACCTATCCACCCATGTAACAAACACTAAATCGATGGCTCCCAACCAATTAAGGCTTAGGGCATCGGGTTTCAAAGGCTTTCGCCATACACCCTCGGACCGTGTTCGGGTTCAAGGCAAAACTTCACGACTTTATTTTTATTTTTCTTCTTTTCTTTTTCTTTTTCTTTTTGCTTTTTCTTTTCTTTTCCTTTTTGGAAGACAACATTGGTCTTCAAGTATGGGTAACACAAACCTATCCTAGGTTGCCAACATGCCTAAGGCCGGCTATGCAAAGCGAAAGGAGGCAAACAAATTCACAGCCTATCGAAATAATCTGGAGTGCAGTGTGTGAATTAGCCTAAGGGAGAAATTTTCAAGTTGAGCATGCTGGAACTTCAACTGACCAAAAACTGTTTCAAGCATGGAATTTGTTCTAACATAAAGGTGACAAACAGGGATTCTATTCTCCAACAAAAGCAATTCAATTGTCCAATTGAAGCAATTCAATTGTCCAATTGAAGAGAAAAACAAATACCCATGGTAAAGGCACAAAACATGGTATGCAAAATTACCTTTAGAGATTTGGGGCACCAAGCAACGGAACTATAAAGGTAAACAAAATTTGAACATCCAGGACATGTGGAGCATGAAAATTACCTTTAACCAGCTCCTCAAGTATGGTGAGGATTGTAGGGCTCAGGGAGGATCCAGCAGGAGAATTTCTTCACTGCTGGCCTGCTGCACCACATAAGGTTTCACCCTCTGTCCATTGACTTTAAACACCCTGTTATCATCTGGATTGATTAAATCTACTGAACCGTTGGGGTATGCCTGTTGGACAATGAATGGACCTGTCCATCGTGATTTGAGCTTGCCTGGAAATAGATGGAGTTTGGAGTCGTATAAAAGAACTTGGTCTCCCTCTTTAAAATTCTTCCTGATTATCATTTGATCATGCCATCTTTTCGATTTTTCCTTTGCAATCTTCGAATTCAAATAGGCATCATTCCGTATTTCTTCCAATTCATTGAGATCAAGGAACCTCTTGACTCCGGCCTTACTTAGGTCCATGTTCAGCTTCTTAATTGCCCACCATGCTTTGTATTCGATCTCCACTGGAAGGTGACATGCCTTACCATAGACCAATCGATAAGGGGACATTCCCAGGATTGTCTTGAAAGCTGTCCTGTAGGCCCACAACGAATCAAGTAGTTTGATAGACCAATCTTTCCTGTTGGTGCTTACCACCTTCATTAGAATGGTCTTGATCTCCCTGTTGGCAAGTTCTACTTGACCACTTGTTTGAGGATGGTAAGGGGTGGCCACTTTGTGTTTCACACCATATTTAGTCATGAGGTTTTCAAATGGTTTATTACAGAAATGAGAACCTCCATCACTAATAATGGTTTTCGGTACCCCAAACCTGGAAAAGATATTGGCTTTCAAGAATTTAATTACCACCCTACTGTCATTGGTCTTGCAGGGGATTGCTTCAACCCATTTGGAGACATAGTCTACTCCCACCAAAATGTATGTATGACCATATGACGAGGGAAAAGGTCCCATAAAATCGATGCCCCACACATCGAATAATTCAACAACTAAAATTGGGTTCAAAGGCATCATATGACGGCGAGACAATTTCCCAAGTCTTTGACATCTGTCACATACACGGCACATTTGGTATGCTTCCTTGAACAATGAAGGCCAATAGAAACCTGACTGCAGTACCTTCATTGCTGTCTTTTGGGAAGCAAAATGACCACCACAAGCATTCTCATGGCAATGGTTTAAAATTCCTTGCTGTTCCTCCTCAGGTACACATTTCCTGATGATTTGATCTGCACAGTATTTGAATAGGAAAGGCTCTTCCCAATAATAGGAATGGATTTTAGCAAAGAAATATTTCCTATCCTGTCCTTTCCATTCAGCTGGGATTTCTCCTGTAGTGAGGAAATTGGCAATGTGGGCATACCAGGGAGCTTTCTCCAACTGCATTAGAGATTCTTCAGGAAATTCATCATTAATAGGTGGACTGTGAGTGTCGTGGGCTATAGTTAACCTTGACAGATGATCTGCCACCACATTTTCCACCCCTTTTTTATCTCTAATTTGCAAGTTGAACTCCTGAAGTAACAGAACCCAACGGATGAGTCTTGCTTTTGCATTTTGTTTGGTTAAGAGATATTTCAAAGCAGAATGATCTGTAAAAATGACTATATCAGCCCCAACCAAGTATGCTCGGAATTTATCTAAAGCATATACCACTGCCAGCAACTCTTTCTCTGTAGTGGTATAATTCCTCTGTGCTTCATTCAGGGTTTTGCTTGCATAATACACCACATGAGGTTTCCCATCTTCTCTTTGGCCAAGTACCGCTCCTATAGCAAGATCACTCGCATCACACATCACCTCAAACGGTAACTGCCAATTAGGTGCTCGAACTATTGGGGCAGTAGTCAAATGAAATTTCAATTCTTCAAAACTCCTCTGGCAATCTTTCTCCCAAACGAATTTGGCATCCTTCTCAAGAAGCTTGTACAGGGGTTTAGCAATTTTTGAAAAATCTTTAATGAACCGTCGGTAGAAGCCAGCATGACCAAGGAATTGTCTAATTGTTTTCACATTTGTTGGGGGCGGCAATTTGGAAATAATGTCGATCTTGGCTTTATCAACTTCAATTCCCCTGCTAGAAATAATGTGCCCCAATACAATTCCTTGGTTTACCATAAAATGGCATTTCTCCCAGTTAAGCACCAAATTCTTATCTATGCACCTCTGCAAAATGGCTTCCAAATTGGTTAAGCATTCTTCAAAATCGCCCCCATATACTGTAATATCATCCATGTATACCTCCATTATACGCTCTACCATGTCACTGAACATACTGAGCATACATCGCTGAAAAGTGGCTGGGGCGTTACAAAGCCCAAAAGGCATTCTCCTATAAGCATACGTGCCAAATGGACAAGTAAAAGTAGTCTTTTCCTGATCTTCTGGGGCAATTTCTATCTGGAAGTACCCTGAATACCCATCTAAAAAGCAATAGAAGGGGTGTCCCGAAACTCTTTCCAGGAGCTGATCGATGAATGGTAATGGAAAGTGGTCTTTTCGTGTCACTTCATTGAGCCTTCTATAATCTATACACACTCTCCAACTGGTTGTAAGTCGGGTAGACAATTCTTCACCCTTCTCATTTTTCACAGTTGTTACTCCTGATTTCTTAGGCACCACCTGAGTTGGGCTAACCCATGTGCTATCAGAAATGGGATAAATGATACCAGCTTGGAGCAATTTCAAGACCTCCACACGAACTACTTCCTGTAGATGGGGATTCAACCTCCGTTGGGGTTGCCTAACAGCTTTAGACTCCTCTTCTAAATAGATGTGATGAGTGCAAATGGACGGGTTTATGCCTTTCAGATCAGAAATTTTCCATCCCAATGCTTGCTTATTCTTTTTGAGAAGGAGCAGGAGATTATGCTCTTGTGCAGTGGTTAGCAGCGAAGAAATCACAACTGGGCACTGCTCATTTACTTCCAAAAATGCATACTTTAAATCAGCGGGGAGGGGTTTGAGTTCTAGCTGTTGAGGTTCCTTGGGCTCATTACCAGTCAATAGAGGCAAAATTTCTATTTTTCTTCTCCAGTACCCTGTACTAAACTCATTTCTTGAAATTCGTGTTGCTCTACAAGGCAATCGGATAACTCTGAAGTTAATATCTCTTGCACTTGCTGTTGGTTAGCCTGTTCTTCCAGAATGGTATCTAAAATACAGACTTCTTCAAAGTCATCCTCCTCCGAGTGCATATGCCTTTTACCCAAATGAAAAATATTGAGTTCCTAAGGTCATATTTCCAAATGTGAGTTGCATAACTCCATTTCGGCAATTGATGATTGCATTTGAAGTAGCCAAAAACGGTCTCCCTAATATGATGGGCACCTGATTAGGTCCTATTGCAACTGGTTCTGTATCAAGTACAACAAAATCTACTGGATAGTAAAATCTGTCTACTTGTATAAGAACGTCCTCAATGGTTCCTTTTGGTATTTTAATAGACCTGTCAGCGAGCGAAAGTGTGATGGAAGTGGGTTTCAGTTCACCCAAACCCAATTGCTTGTACATAGAATACGGCAACAGATTCACACTAGCTCCCAGGTCTAACAATGCTTTCTCCACGCTGATGCCTCCAATATTCACCGAGATCGTAGGACATCCTGGATCCTTATACTTTACTGGAGTCTTGCTCTCTATAATGGCACTAACTTGCTCAGTTAAAAAGGCCTTTTTATTTACATTAAGACCCTTTTTTACCGTGCACAAATCCTTTAAGAATTTTGCGTAAGTAGGAACCTGTTTAATCATATCGAGGAGAGGAATATTGACTTTCACTTGCCGCAATACTTCCAACATTTCTGTTTGGTTAACAGAATGTTTCTTTCTTCGGAGAACCTGCGGAAACGGAGGGGGTATTCTAATCTCTACTTCTTCCTTATCTACTGACTGTTCTTCCTGAAGTGGCTCAGCCACTAATGGAGCTGACTTGACTGGCTTTGATACTGATGGCTTTAATTCCCTACCACTTCGTAAAGTTACAACTGCCTTAACTTCATCAGTTTTTGCATTTAAGTCTTCGGTCAGTCCTGTTCCATTCACCACTTTCGGATATTGTTGTGCCTGGAAGGGAGCCTTCCCTTTTTCTGAACTCTGCAACTGCTGATCAGACAATTTTGAAATCTCAAAATAGCATGTTGTCCAATTTCCTGTTGAGTGAACTTTCTACTGCTTCAATTTGCTGACTAGTTTGGACATTCAGCACCTTCTGTTCTTCTACAAATATGCCTACCACCTTACTTAAATTCAGGATTGCCTGCTCAACAGGAGATACAAGTGGAAAAGGCTGTTGTTGTATTGAAGTGGAACCAAACTGCTGCTGTGCTCCTGGAGGGGCATATGCAAAGGGTTTGGATTTCCATGACAGGATTGGACAATTTCGCCAATTAGGGTTATTGGTATTACCATATGGGGTATCTAATGATGGTTTATTTTGATTTATGGCATGAGCTTGATCTAAACAATGCTCTTCAGGGTAGTTATTTGCCTGAAAATTGAAGCAAGAAAATTGGGATGAAGATAACTCATTCACTGTTTGCATTTCATGCTGATTTTTCATTTCCAATCATCCAATCTTTGAGTTAAACTGGTCAATTTCGCTTTCATCTCTGTGTCTTCAGAAAATACGTACTTGTCTCCCCTTTGGTGGTTCAATGGACTTAATTTTTCAACTTCCCTAGGACTAGGTTCATCCCATGCTTTGGAGGTTTCTGCCACATAATTCAGAAAGTCTATGGCTTCATCCGGGTTTTTGCTCAAAAAGTTACCTCCACACATAGTCTCCAATAGTTGCTTCATGGTTGGAGACATACCATCATAGAAGTGGTTCACCAACATCCAATGTATCAAACCCATGGTGTGGGCATGCACTGATGGTCTCCATAAATCTCTCCCAACACTGGTAAAATCTCTCACCATCATGAGCTGCAAAGGTATAAATTTGTCTTTTCAAATTATTGGTCTTATGAGCACTGAAGAACTTCTTCAGGAATTCTGCCTGCAGCTCAGCCCAATTTCTAATGGTTCTAGGCCTCAGTGAGTTCAACCAAATCTTGGCCTTGTCCTTTAAAGTCAATGGAAATGCTTTTAGCTTCAGCAAATCCATGTCCATCATACCTTCCTTGAAGGTAGTGCAAACCTCCTCAAAATCCCTAATATGAGTGTATGGATTTTCATTTTCCATACCATGATATGTGGGTAGTAGGGGTACCAAGTATGGCCTCACTGCTACATCTTCAGCAGGAGGAATGATACAGGATGGGGCACTAACTCTAGGAGGGTGGATGTGATCCCTCATGGTTCTATAAGCATTTGGATTCATGGGGGTTCCTGGTTGACTCTGTTGTTCCTCAGGTATGGGATCCATGGTATCAGTATGTACACTGACTTCACTAGCTAGGTCAAGTTGTGTACTTATCCTATGCAGTCTACCTGATGTGTCTCTATCCCACTGTTGCATAAACACCTGTTACAAAATTTAGAGACAACAAAGAGCAACAACAAAGCTTGCAAAAAGGTTAAAATTAACTACAAGAATTAAAACTGACTGTAAAGCAAAAACAGTGCAGTTACTGCAAAGTGAAGCAAACTGGCAGTTCCTGCAACTGAGTGACAAAAAGGGGTAAAAAGGTTACCTCCACTTGTGATGTTGATCACAAGTACACTTCAACTTATCATTAGTAGTTTGGCACCATCCCCGGCAACGGCGCCATTTGATTCGTGCCACAGTAGGCTGAGCTAAAATCAACAAAATTTATATACACCTAAGTTCCTACTACTGCCGTAGTCAAGCTACTGCAGTATAGTGGTCTAGGGTCGAACACGGGGATGGGTTTTCATCCTAAAATGATTTGCATAAGTGCACGAAGGTAAGGCTTTCTATTTGGACTCTTTGGATTTGTGTTTCAAAAACAGTGGGAATGGTTTGAAAACTGAGAATTGTAAAAACTGAAAGTAAAGGTGAGAAAGTTAACTTTGAAGATTTAGGTCACTAACTTGGTAAGTTAGGGCAAACAAGTGTCCTCGGGTTTTATCCTCGCGTTATGACATGCAACCTATAGTCCATGGCATAACCGGATCTATGTTTAACTAGCAAACCTCACCCTTGAAATCAACTCCTATTTGAGTCAACACAGGTAGCATGCATCTATGGCCCTTTACTGTTTGAACCCTAGCATTAAATATCATTTCAAAAGCTCGTAAAGACCATCTAATGAACCACAGTGCATCTAGCAATAAGTATGCACTGTATCCTAAAGCATGGAGAGTATTGGCTAAATCAACAACATTCAAAGCTATTCAACCCTAATTTGAGAAGATAAGGGCCATAAATACAGTACCTGTGACTTTCAGTACTAGAGGACAACATGCATATGCCCCACCACCAAGCTAGCTTCCTTCCTCTTCAAAGAAAGGAGGCTTAGCCAAGCATCTCTTGAGTTGTCATCCTCAAGAGGGGTGTTTGGCAGCCGGGAAAGTAAGGGAAAGAGGAGAGAGAAGAGAGAAGAGAGAAAAGCAAAACCTAAAAAAAACGAGACTTTATTTACAAAAATAAAAACTTACAAAATATCTTCTCCCCCTCAGTTGTTGCTCTCCCCCCCCCCCCCCAAATCTCTAAAAAAATCTCTCTATCTCATACAAAAAGAGAGGGGTTTATATAGGCCACCTCAAGGTATGAAAATACCAAAAACCCTATAAAATTGGCTAAGTTATAGGACAATTAAGTAATACACCAAGTTTGGAGGCGGTTTGGCATTAATTACAAAGCATGACGAGGCATCAATTTTCGCTAGGCTGCAAAATTTCGCTAACTAGCGAAATTACCAGGTCTAGCGAAAACATGAAATTTCGCTAAGGATGGCCAATTTCGCTAGCTAGCGAAATTTCGCTAAGCTAGCGAAATTCTTGTGAGTAGCGAAATCATGTATTTTCGCTAAAAATGGTGCCTAGCGAAACTGGGGTGGTCTAGCGAAATTTGCCATTTTCGCTGAACTTGCGAAATTTTCGCTAAACCTGCGAAATTTTCGCAAGTTCAGCGAAATTTTCGCAGGTTTAGCGAAAATTTCTGAGTTCCTTGATCTTCACTGTTTTGCCTCCTGTCTTCCACTGCATCCAATTTTCTTCACTTTGCTTTGGTTTTCTCATTGGTTCTTGGGCTGGTTGATGACTGAACATTGGAATCAATCTTCATGATTCATCATTTGACTCGAAATTGAACTCCAAGAGTGCGCAAACACCTGCAAAACAGCCAAAAATAACCTCTAAACAGCATAAGTGATACTAAGAAGACTTGAACACTTCAATTGGTATAAATGACATGATTAGTGCGCAAAAAGCACTCAAAACCTATCTAATATAGGGTTCAAAATTGCACTTTTTGGGCACTAATCATTTACAAATCCCATTTACACTCATTAAGTTCTTTATTTCACTTTGTCTATGTAATTCACATTCATGACGGATTTCGTTCGGTGAATTCCGTCCTTTTTCTCATTCGGTAATGTGCTTACACATTTCACAATTTCAGTCTCCCATCATGCCGGATGCCGATGGTGCATCCCGCCAAGTGGGACATTGGACAATTTCAAGGTGCCTTATGACGGATGCCGATTGGGGCATCCGTCAGGCTGTTCATTCGATATATCGATTCAATTCAAAATGTCAAGAATTGACCAATTCGTTTACAATTCGATTAATCTTTCACATGCAATTAATCGTCAATCATTTCAATTATCACATTTTCAAATCCATATGCACTTTCGTAATATCATTTCAAAGATATACTCATTCCATATAATCATTTAAGATTTATTTGGTATACTATCAAAACACTTGAACTAAGGATAGAGTAAGTGAACAAACCGAAGCTGTCGATTCTAGTTTCCTTCCCTTCGATCTCGGTCCTAGGTTAGGTGATCCTCACCCGTCCCCAGTCAATAACAATCATGCCACTCTTAGTGGATAAACAATTATTATACATTTTTATTGACTGTCAATTAATTTTCGTTAATGGTCTTGGATTAAGACACTAGTCTACCCGAAGACGAACTTGCCGAGGCGAAGCGAAGGTATGGTATGTTTTTTTTCATTTAGTTTTATCCTTATTTGAACCCCCATTAATCATTTATTAGGGTCCTTAAACTATCGGGGTACGAAACGAGGTGTTCGGAAACAAAATCCGAAAACTACCCAATAGTGTCACGCCGAGGCGTAGCACTGCTACGCTACGGCGTACCACTTCGCTTCGCTGCAGCGAACCCAAGGGGTGGCCTTTTCGGCCCTCGACCTCGCCGTGGTGAGGTAGCCTTCGCTGCAGCGAAGGACTTCACCGCGGCGAGGGTGCCCTTCACCGCGGAGAGGGTGCCCTTCGCTGCGGCAAAGGGGCCCGTTTTGCCCAGTTTTTTCTCTTTGCTCATTTTTGCGATTTTTCACCAAAAATCCTCAAAACTTAAAACAAATCATGAGAATCACTCCCAAAGACCTCGAAATACCATCCTAAAACCGACCATGAGCAAAACCCATGGATGGATTAGGGTTTTTCTAACCCAAATATCACATACAACTTTCTAGGGTTTAGGTTCTTACCTTAAATCCCTTGAATCTTCTTCACCCAGATGCTTGATCACTTTAGAAGCAAGAATGAGAAGAAATCACACCAATATCACCTTTCTTGCACAACCCTAGCTTCTCCTCTCACTCTCTTCTCTCAGATACGGTTGTGCTCAAAATGAGCATTCTAAGACCACTTATGGTCTTTATTCTCCTTTTTCCCTTAAAGCCTTGTTTGGCTCACACAATAAATCCCATTTCTCATTTTTGGCATTTTTCTCACTTATTGGTTTTCATTTCACTCTCATTTATTATTTATTTCACATTAGCATTTAAGCTATCATTTGACCCTTAGGTCCTCATTTTGCCAAATTCCAAATTTTCCCTTTATCACTTGGGTGTATTTCCGAGTTCAATCAATTTCTTATTTTAGCATATAACATTTAATCATATGCTCACATATTCATTTCACTTTCACAATTTAACAATTTATCAGTTTTCTCGAAATAACCTAAGTTGGCTAAATTTATACCCGGAATATATAATAAAAATTGTTATAAAAATTCTAGGGTATTTTGGGGCGTTATAGATACTTTCAAAAACACTTTTTTGCCGACCTCATATCGAATATATTTTCTTTTCATGTCGGTATATGATTTATGTCTATCGATGGCCACTTTCAATCTTTATCTAATCATTTTCACTTTTTCTTCAGTCTCCTGTATCAAGTCGGGGCCAATCACTTTCTTTTTGCTCAATTCTGTCCAACACAACGGTGTTCTACATTTTCTTCCATATATAACCTCGTAAGGCTCCATTCCAATACTCGATTGGAAACTGTTGTTGTACACAAATTCAACTAGGGGAATGTGTCTATCCCAACTACCCTCATAGTTGATCACACAACTTCTCAACATATCTTCCAACACTTGGATCACTCTTTCCGATTGTCCATCCGTATGTGGGTGGAATGTTGTGCTGAAATTCAATCGAGTGCCCAAAAC